>DWDV01000043.1:0-24625 GCA_018245615.1 Mimoniades ocyalus | reverse complement strand
ATTGCCATGCATCGGGCACATATCCAGACTCCGAGCCACTACTAGAAAATCTAAATTAGAAAAATTTAGTAGTGCCCAACCCAGGAATTGCATCCAGGACCTCCTGATCGGTAGTCGCACTTGCAACCAAGACGTCCAACGAATAATAATAAAGTTGTGGGTAATAATTCAAATTCAAACACTGTATCATCGCATATGACGGATTTATGTATGAATTATATAACAAGATCCCGCGATAGGCAAGAGTAGACGCATTTGGCCTCAACCGTTCTCATCAACAATCCGTTCCGCCAAAACGATAAAAGGTTAATGATGATAATTATTAGTGAAGAGAAAACGGACCAAATGTATGGTTAGAAAATTACTTCACCAACCCTGAGAATCATACTGAATGCGTGCGTCAACCAATTGTCTACCGCATGTTTTGGACCGGAACGGGCGTGGCGTCAATTATTTGATTATTGCCAAACCTATTTCTACCCGTACAAACGGTTTTAACGATCTGGGGGGATCGTATTATATAAATACGAAAAAATCTTTAAAGAGTGATACATATGTGTGTATTTGACCAAAGAGCTCTTGATGTCTTCTTGTATCAACACAAAGAAGTCTTTAACGACTGCCTCACTTGTTCATATAAGCATAAAAGTATCTGCCGCGTTGGTCGAGTGATTGCGAGGACGACTGCTGATCGTGAAGTCTTGGGACCAAATCCCGGGTTGGGTATTATTGAAATTTTCCAGCTTACATTTTCTAGTAGTGGCTCTAACTCAGGATATGTGCCCGGTATATGGCAATAGGCTCGCCACCTATTCCATAGTGTAACGTAAACGTAATTGGTGCGACGTGGGTGTGTCCTGACTTCGCTGCCTACCTCTTCGGAGATTACAGTCGTGATGTTACGTTACAAGAAAAGTTTAACAACTTTTAACTTATTTGTATCAGCATAAGCAGGCTTTTATTTTCTTCCTGTCAAATATTATTATATTAGATACGATTTTTATTTAATTTAGGTTTTAATTATATATCTACCTGAATGTTTGTTACTTTTATCCAAAATAGTCCCACTTCTAATTACACATCTTACAATAAGGCACTATATTTTATATTTTATTCCCTTTTAAAGTTATGAGTCGTAATTATATTTCCATGTCGCCTGTAACGCGGTGAATCGAAACACGCCTGACTTCACGTTCTGCTGCCCGCGAAGTTCCGCATATGGTTACGCCCGGCGAAATATTAAATCTAGCTGCTTGGATGCATCGAATAATGTATGTAGATACATATATATTTTCTAAATATATTTCTATGCATAACAAAATTCTTTATCTAAACGTTGGCAAAGACCGAGTCCAGCCTTTATCACAATTTACTTTAAACTTTTTGATACTACAGAAAACTTATAACAATGTGTTAAGAGCGTTATACTGTTTTATTTGTGTCAAAACTTGCTGAGTAGCTTCGAATATTTTAAGATCAATTCAAAAACTTTTCTAAACAGGTATTTAAAATAGCAAAGATAAACTATATTTTGCCTACGGGTATCAGTGAAGGCGGTGCTAGAAGCCGTGATCAGCGATTCCCAAACCGCATGCCCAGCGTGGGGATTATGGACATAGCCCCTCAGGGGAAGCCTCTGTCCTGCAGTGGACTACAATAGGATGATGATGATGAAATAATTTGTTTTGTTTATTTATAAAATTATACCAGTTCACTGATTATCGATAACGCCTTAAAAACAAAAATAGAATATTGGTCATGTTATGGGGAATGAAGCTTCCGTACCGGAATAAGTATTGTCAATGATGTTCTGGATATCCGGATGAGTTAACCGGTATTTCAAAGGCCACCGTCTCGTTACAGCACTATAAAGACAAGGCAGTGCGCTAATGGAAGAAAATTTATGATTTTGAAACAGTGGGTAAAATTTTCTAAAACTTAGCCATAAACATTTAAGATAAGGAATTTAGAAGAAGGAAGATGGTTGTTACTACTCACTAATAACCATAGAATGGTCGTCTAGAGCAAGTTAAGACAGAAAATGAAATGTCCAAAGAACACAATTAGTTATTTAAATAACTTTTCAAAAACATTTATATTTATATGGATAATTAATAATACGACTTCCGTTACCTATCTACGTTACCCGTACCATCACTTAAATATCAGTCGTTTGTACCAAATGTAACCCATACATATCTAACTATTAACGTTATTAAAGGAATTCGCACCAGGCTTCCACACGTCACGAAAGCATGTAGGTAATAAGCAAATTTAAAATATTAAAATATAACTTATTTCTGTTGTTGTAACCCGTATGTTATATAGTTACACGAAGTTTTGACGTCATATAAATCAGTCAAAAGTTGCCGTGGTTTCTGATTGTGAATTAAATTGGAGCAAGTCGTCCACGAAAGGTCAACGCCTTGAGGTTACTTTAAATTTACCAGTAACCAGTTAATACCACATATTTATTATGATTACTTAAAACAAATAGTTCAATTTCATTACTTAATATAATTCCAAAAAAATTTTAATGACATATTGAGGTTTATCGCTATTAAGATATGTATTTATAGAATCAGAGACTATTATATATTGTTATATAGGGCACAAATCGAGACTCCGAGCTACTGTTGGGAATTTCAAATTACTTGACCCAATAATCGAGCCTAGGACCTTTCGCTCGGCAGTCATGCTTGCA
The DNA here is from genome assembly GCA_018245615.1 of Mimoniades ocyalus. Lineage (NCBI taxonomy): Eukaryota > Metazoa > Arthropoda > Insecta > Lepidoptera > Hesperiidae > Mimoniades > Mimoniades ocyalus. The sequence goes on along the minus strand of DWDV01000043.1, from coordinate 21,921 downwards.
ATCACTGGACCAACGAGCCAGTCAAGTATTATGTCTGTGTATATATTTCTCTATTATCAATTTACAGCTTTCTCAGTAGTTTTCAACCTCCCATGTCAGAGGCTTGGGTTGTGATTTTGTGAGGCACCACTGACTCTCCAAAGTTATATGAGGGGAGCTTTTTAATATAAAATTTCACTAGTAACATATCATGATATACTAAACCGCCTATACGGAGTTTTCCACAATGTTTTCTAAGTCGTGTGTAGTATGCCAAAATTCAATTGGATACCGTAGGAGAATTATGACCTACTGTTGTAGGAGAATTGTGTCCAATGGTCAACAATGATGGCAAAAATTCACTCGTAACAAAAATTCTTTTTGTAGCAGGATTTTTTTTTCCTTCTATTTTCGAAGAATTACCTATGGGTTCTTATGTAATGTTATATTATAGATATTTTACAGCCAAGTTTCATCGGGACAGATACATTAAAAAAAACTGCAAGTAAGTCGTCGGCCTATGTGGTTCTGATGCTGCGTATGTACAGTCGGCTTTAAACGACTGCTTACATTACCATTTGCCACTGTTTCTTCTAACGCGCTGCCAAGAAGAGTATATAATGTTAAGAGCAGGATCCAAAATATTGCCTCTAAATTTTTACTCGCAATTTCCAATAAGCTTATCTTGAAGGTAACATAAAATGAACCATATAATTTAGAACCTATTACCCAAAGATGATTTGGAACCTTAAGCATTTACAAAACGGCCCCTATTTGCCAGAAAATGCTGATTTCCGCAATATCCTTTTAAATCCTAATTGAATATAGTATTCAATAAGGATTTTAAAATAGCACTAAAAGTGTTCTTTATTTCTTAATATAATTTCAACGATGGGAGAAATTATCGCGAGCAAATATACACACATTATAGTAATCTATAATATTCTCTAAGCCGTGTGAACTCTGCTAACCCTCACATCGCCAGCGACACAGACTATCACCTTAATTCTTCTCACTTTGAGAAGAGACCCGACTCCAGCTGCAGAGCGACAATGGAGTTGGTGATGATGAATTCAATTTGTTCCTTTAGCTAATGAATTCAATTTGTTCCTTTAGCTAATGAATTTAATTTGTTCCTTTAACTAATTGTTTTTTAATACAACAATATTTGAAAATTTATAATACTTGTATATATTTGTTATCAAGAATAACTCTATGCCAAGCAACTATAAATTCATTATAAATATATGTTAAAAAATAAACATACACGCAGTAAACAGTTTTATTCATAATCACGTGCCAAGTTAATTGCCCCTTGACCTTAAATGACGACGGGCGCATCTCCTTTCTGCCTCTCGACTCACAAAAGTCATTCAACCTACATAATGAACGTGAAACACTGTCATTAGTAGCACCCAGTAGTATCCAAATCATAAAGAGAAGTATATTACACATTTATACGTCACAGACGTGACGGCATTATGCCGTTATCTAATTGTTCATGTGACAAGTGTACCGTTTTAAATTCTGCAGATAATGTCATAAAATGATTAGTCTTAAAACGAGTCTCAAGATGAGTCTTAACATGGAACATGCGTAGAAAAAGCCTATTCACCCTTATGTGGAATGGTATATCTATAGGCCTCTGCCTATTTGGTTTTCATAAGAGGAATAATGTAGAAGTGGAATTGGTATAGCCAGAATAGAGTTCCTTTAACTACTGTTAAGGGTTCTACAGCTAAATACTGTGCTATGAAGGATTTCAAATTCATACCGAGGGCTGGTGGCGATTCGATGTATCAGTATAGAGGAGCTTTATAGTATTATTATAGTATTATTTTCAAGTAGCTAAATATATGCAAGATGCTTAGTATGCGAATTCCACGTAGAGGGTTCCGAGTTCGATTCCCGGCTGGATAGATGTAGTAATAATAAATTGACATTTCTGTTCTGGGCCCAAATGTCTCTGTAGCACCCAAGGGAAAACTTATTGAGAAATAAAACTTTTATTATTTATTTTATTTCAGAACTTACAATTCTTATTATTAATCCGTCATTTCTTTTTCGATGTTCTGAACAGACCGTAGCAAAAATATCGTCTATCCCATTCTGTCATCAATTTAGTAATTAAATTTGACTTCATACAATATGTAAAACCTATTACTTAATGACTTTTAACAAAAAATTATCATAATTAATTTTTACGTCAGTACACAATGGAATAACCAATTGAGTGACGCAAATTCGTGTTTAATTAAAAAGGTACTAGTGTTATAGTTATTTATTGTCTTAACAGAACTCCGAACTAGAACCGCTAGAACTAGAACTAGAACCGCTTCAATTTATCTAACGTCAAAGCAGCGCGTGTACATCAATCATAAAATTGAATAGAAATTTATTAAATTCATTTCTAATGACATTTCTAATCATGGTTACAGGGTTGCTCTAAATATAAACTAGATATAAATAAAAAATACTCGAAATCCCAGAATACAAATGAGATACAAGAATACAAACAAGCTATTGAGATTTATTCATAAGAAACAGTTGCCTTTACGATATTAAATGATTGTATTAAATTATCGAACTCTTGAGCGAATAGCGGCTGAAACCAATCAATTAGATAAAATCAAGTCGAATCGTTCGCGGGCAAATTTTCCGCGATGTCGTCCTGTACCTACGTTACAGCGGACAAAGTTTTAATTAACTATTACACCACTATTGATTTGTTCTACTACTCTTTCTATTTAAACTGCCTTGTTGGTGCAGTGGCTGCAAGTGCGATTACCGATTGAGAGGTTCTGGTTTCAAATTCTAGGTCGGCACGTTTATTTTTAACTTAGAATTTCTAATCGAAATTTCTAGTAGTGGCTCGGAATCGGTGGCTCGGAGGGAGGTTAGTATCAAATGGACACTATGATTGTCACCCATTTTATCGTTCCTCTGTTGAAGATGAAGGAGTTTCAGACTCCACATGCCCCAGCCAAGGCTATAAAAAAATTTCAGTTGGATAGATTTCTTAACGAAATTTTTTGTTAAGAACTGCACTGTAAAGTCATGCCAGTCATGCCATCATGCCAGGATTCGAACTTTAGAATGGTAAGTCCGAAATATAAACCACTGAGCTGCCACCATTACATTTAAAATAAAGTATTTAGTAAAGCTACATTCAATACAAAAACTCCGGTCCGGACATAAGAAAACAGAGTAGAACAATTTTTTTTGCGATCGGTCAAACAAACTTTACTCGTGCCGACGACAAATTTAGTAAGATTTGTTTAGTAGAATTTGTCAACTAACACAGTCATTTGTACATACCGCGCACACAAGGACGCCCTGTGTATGTCTCACTTCAATATTTTTGAAAGTAAAAATTCATAACAAAAAAACATACAGACCACCTGATGGTTAGCTTATATCATCGTAATAATAGTATATCACCATATGGTTTCGACTGACTTTGCTTATGATAATTTTTCGACAAACACTGCCATTTTTAGCTAAAAGCTTTGTTTTATGATAGCTACATGGAGATGTTTTATTAAATATAATTTCAGCACTCGCTTGTATTTTTTTGTAAGAAATAACATTATGGAATATTTAGCCGTCTACACATTTAAGATTTTTTTACCTTACCTTTTTGTCATCGCGTTTATTACTGCAAGTGTTTACATCGCATTTGTAATTAACTGCGAAGTCGTTTTCAAAGTAAGGACCAAAGTGACGTGTATTTAACACAAAAAGCGAAACCCAAAATGCTATTGAAGACAGATTTGCTCATTAGGAGTTTATCCAATATTTATCCCTCCGTTTTTCTGCTGCGTATAGATTACAAAGATTCATTAAATTTAATTTTTTTCCTATGTTTAGTGACGGTAAACAAAAATTATGCAATTATTCTTTTACTTTCGGACAGAAATTCCGAACGCTTCAACTAATTGCCGCATAAAACCTATATATATTTCATGTTATCATAACGAAAAATTATTTAAATTACAATTCCTAAACCAACATTCATAAATATCACATTAAACTATAAAATGTCTGGGTTTTATGAAACAATTATTGACCAATAAACAATGTCGTGAACATAATGACATTAACCAAACACGAATGGATCTTTAATATTTTACTACTCTGTTGCTATTGTAATTATATAAGACCGTTAAGAAACTATCTAAGCATCCTATAAGATTAAAAAAGTAATAATTTTTCTCGATATTCTACATTAAAGTGTACACAAATCAATGGCACAACATTCACTGCATCCAAAAACGTCACTATAACATATTTTATAATCACATTTTCACTTAAAATATAATTTTATACCAATTAACTTGATATACAGAACGCTAATTGAAATAAGCGTATTTACAAAATGTTACGCGGGAAAATTCATAAATTGTCAATTCTAACGGGAGCGACACAACCTCCCAACTGAAAGCCCGAACGCACACTGACAGTTGACATCCGCTCGCAAAATACTCAGTGTTGCTAGCACGATACACAAAACTTCACTTGCAGCAGATACTACGAACGAAGGAATTACAATTTTCTAAGTTGTATATTTTAAAATAATAAAACAGCACGTCCGTATTTCCCTTAAGAGTAGGCAGAGGCGTGCAGTACTCTCAGGTTTCTCCTGTTGCATTACACCTCCCATGCCTCCCATGGAATGGGAGGTGATCCTATTGACATACACCGAGAACAAAAATTTATAAGTATTGTACGATAATAAAGTTTTATTTTACGAAAAATGTTACATGAATGATTGAAATATTTTTTAAGTCAATTGGAATTAAAATTAAATTCAACTATACATATACACCTAACGCAATGCAGACTCATGAAGGCAAGGAACAAGCTTTAAGGGTGGTTATAGACTTTTATATCCAGCCGCTGGGCTTGGGTTTAGCTATGTAACAAATACCTAACTAGTACTCAATCATAGCTCTCCGTTTTGGAATGTTGATAACACGAGCTATAGACTGAAGTTATTTCATATCATCAGCCTGTTTCAACCCACTACTGGACAGTGGGCAAGCGGGTTGGGGGTCTGTTGTACGATAAATTTCAATATTTTATCATCGTCATTATATTCCCGTCCACTGCTAGACATACGTCACGCCATCCAACAGCGCGCCACTGAGCTCGATCTTCAGCTCTTTGCATTCAACCACTGCCAGCCACTTTGAGTATTTTGTCACTCCACCCAGCCGAATGGTGTCCTACGCTACATTTGCCAAGGCATGGTCTCCACTTCAGAACACGTCTACTCCAGAGGTTATCGGTCCCGGGACAGATGCGCCACTTCAGTTAATAATAAATAGTACGTTATTACGAATATTTATTGTTGAACAGGCTCGTACTTACAGGAAATGCAGCAAAGCCGCTGTTAATTTATTTAATGGTCAACATTGCTAGTACATTGTTGGGAACGGGGAAGGAACTTTAAAATTATTAACAAGCTTAAAGTTTTATATGTATAACTTTGGACCAGTGGTAAGCTTCTAAAAGTTCTAGTCGTTTATTATGCAGGGTCCTGTGGCTGTTGTTAGCACAATAAATCTGATTTAAGACCGCATTAAAACGTTGGTTTGTATTAATTTTGGAGTTCCGTTTTTATTTGAGTATAAAAAGATTACGCTTTGCCGTAACAAAATGTAAAGCATTTATTAAACTCTCATTTCACCGATGGGTTTTATCGTTTGTGTACTGTCATTACAATAAATAAACAGAAATTAAAATTTAATTTCGTATACTTATACTAGTATACGTGAAGAGGTAACTAAACACTTATGAAGCAAAACAAATGGATTTGATACCAATAGCTTAGAAATATACCGTAGAAATATACGCCGCGGTAGTACTCGTATTAGCCCGAGCGAAATGTGTACATGTATTGCTAATCTCCGGGGAATTGGTTGATATAAATTCAGTGGGTAGGTACATAATACGGCAATATATAACTACAAGACGTTGATACTAATTCACGTTTCCAAGCAAAAGTCGCTATCATTAGTTTACATTAGCTGACTGGTCAATAGGTAATGGATTCAGTTTACGTGCAACGTTCCTTGAAGAACACGTTTTCAAATATTTAAATAAAGAAGCTTTGGTTCCTGATTTAAATGTGACATTTACTTCAGCTTTAATATTAGTGAATGTTGCAAATTTTAATTTTGTTAAAATCTTGGCATGGTCCAGGAAGTGTGTAATACTAAAACTAGGTTTTGTCGGTAGTTTCGCGCGCTTTGATGTCGACTTCGAATAATACGCGTATTATATGAGCATTGAAGGCATGCCATATGAATTTAATTAATTATTTTCCTCGGGAACAGTTTTTTAGTTTCAGGATACAAGTTACCCTGCTTGGTACTTTTTTATGTCTACGTACGTCTGTAATCCCCGAAGAGGTAAGCAGAGGAGTTTAGTACACTCCCACGTTTCACCAGTTACGGCGGAAGTTTCACTATGGCGGAAGTGGGATGCGGCAAGCCGAGGACAGGGCGCGATGGCGCTCTTTGGGGGAGGCCTATGTCCAGCAGTGGGCTGAGATAGGCTGATAATAATGATGATGATGATGATAAAATGAACATAAAAAAACGCAAAATTACTCTTGTGTATCATGTTCTCGCAAATAAAGCTTTGATTTGATTTGAATTGTAATACCCCAAGAGGTAGACTATGCGATGTGGTGCCTACACACTCACGTTTTACCAGTTACATTTCGGGACCGGCGTAGTATGTATATGTGGTGAGCCTATTGTCATATACCGGGCACGATTATAACTCCGAGCTACTCCAGATAAAACTGAAATCTAAACTCAATCAAGTTTCAGGTATCTTAATCAAATAGTTCATATAAATGATGATTGGGATAACAGAAGACCCCGAAACTGTATGTATGTATGTATGTGAGGTAATAGTCAACGTCTCTGACGTAACAAAAATCCGACGTGATATACCTGATATATTTCATACCTGTAATTGTGTCATATTTTAACCTTTCATAGTGACACGAAGGCGCCTGACTTGCTGTTTTCATTTAATCAGCGGAGCGGTGTTCACGTGTGAGCCCTCTCAGGGCGGCGAGCCTACATTTGCATAATGACGCCGACCGCCCTCCAGCCACGTGCTCCAGGGCGCGCGATGAATCAATAAACGGGATCCACTAGTTTCCTGTCTGATTTAGGGCGGCTTCAACGAGTTCAGCCCGCAATATTGAAGGTACATAAAAGAAGATATTTAATGTAATATACTTGTAGATAAGTTTATTGTCGTTACGCACATCGTGTATTCTAAAGTTCATTATATATGTATGAAATACGGTGAGCTACTATTTTTTTATGAATACGTGAATTGGCTCCCATTTTGTAATAACGAAAATAAATCGGTTCTGTTTTCATAGAAAGTTTATTTGAAAGAATAAAATTGATTACATTAAGTTAGAAAAACCGTATCAGTCAAGTGGACATTTGTACTCGTTTCATGGCATTTTAAACTGTTATTTTGCCGATAAATGGTATAATATTCTCAACGAAAATACTAATGACGTAATTTGATTAATATTCACCTATTTAATTTAATTAATAATGCTGTATATATGCAATTACGCCCAAGTTTCGAAATAACACTGTTAGATAATGCATGCAGATAATTTCAACAGTTCCTCCTCAAGATATTTAGAATTCTTTCGGACGCTTTCGGACATTGAGATAACCAAAAATGTACATTTACTTGATTTATTAGAATGATCTCTTCATCAGTCATCAGTAATTTGTCATCAGATCCGACCGCAATTTTTATTTTCATATTTCTTCTTATTATTCCATAAAATTAAATGCAACTATACTTTAAGGAAGATCTTCTAAACAAACATATCATCATCATCATTAGCCTACTGGGATCCTCTGCTGGTTAGAGGCGTCTCCTGAGGGGTTATGCCCATAATTCCCACGCTGGTTGGGTATCGCAGAGCACAGCTTCTCGCACGGCCCACGCTGCTGCCCGCCGGCGACGGTCGGCGCCGGGTTAAGTTGCCTCCGTAATAAACAGTTATCAGAAAGAATAATACACAAGACTAATAGCAGAAAATATAATACGCAAATCACGAAAATAAGTGTTTTGTTTTAAAGACAACTTTAAATCGTCTAGCTCGATACTGTTATATATTTCTATCATACAGATTTCTATAATACTTATTGTAAAAAGTTTATAAAAATAATTATAACAATAACTCGTATGAAAATTGGAATTTTTACTAAAAGAAACATAGTACTATATTCACAGATTATCTTCTTAACTCGCAATACATGAATACTAGTTTGTGTTAGATATTACTTTGTTATTTCAAGAGAATATAATAACAAGCTTTAATTGTTGACAATAAAAGTTAATCGATGTAACCTATCAAATACATTTTACCACGTATAAAACTGGGAAACATTTACTATAAAACAATTCTATATCACTCCGCGCTCTCGGGACGTGCATGGATGACAAAGATCGGCTTACCTTTAATACTGCGTGCGTTTTCTGGAAGCACGAACGTGAGAATTTTATCCAACAAGCGACTCTCACGAATAGGATATAGAATATAACACGTGCGCTTGTTTATTTAAGGAATAATGGATTTGAATGTATGGTGTTACATAGAACGCTTGTAGCGCTGACACCGCTGCAGATTGCAAGGCATCAGCGAAGCGACAAAATGTTTTTATTTCGATATTTATGTTTGATCCTTTGCGATTCAGAACGTTTGTACCGAGGGTGAAAAAATACATGGCCCTCGGACAGTCTTACATGAAAGGTCATTTTTCTACGTTTACACAACAGTCAACTGTCTCAGTTCTTATAAGTAGTGGCAAGACAGATACTAGCAAGACAGATACTACAAGACTAATACTAAGTGCATCAAAATTCTATGGACTTGTTATCAATCAATGCTATTATTTCCATCTGTAACTCCTATATCAGACAACATCACGCCCTTAATCCTCGAAGGGGTAGGCAGAGGAGTGTAGAACACTACCACGTTTCACCAGTTACGTTTACGTTCCACTATGAGATACATATACGATAACCCCACACATTCCGTTTGCATTTTACTCCCGATCAAAAGATATTAGTCATACAACGCGCACGGAAATAAAAGAACTTCAAACGCTATCTCTTCATAATGAGTTTCCGGAGTTTCCGTATCAAAATAATCGATACGTTTACATTTCATTTGTGAGAATTGAACTTATCGCGCGTGTTTTTACATGGAACGTTAACATCGCCGGGGGAAGGAAGTTCATTGTGTATCAGAATTTTCCTCTCAAAGCATGTTGTTTTCATGATTATTTTTACTAATCCTCTGTATTTAGATTGTATTATTCTTGCTATTGAGGAAAATTGTAGAGTAAGTTATATATGTGTATACAGTTGGTTACACTATTTTTTAAGTAAATTTGATGTAAGCCTTTTTTATTATAGATAACATTTTGCTGACTTAACCCTTCCTATATGTAGCCGTTATAAAAGAGGGTAAAAACCGTTCAGTATTTGAATTGTAAAACTTAACCCTTCACTACTACTCCGCTAAACCTCGTCTTAGGAGCTTTATAAGGTCGCCCGTATTGAATACTTAACACACCCCTAAATTTAATGCATTTTGGGGAAGATATTCAAGTTTATAGTAAGGCTCGTCATTATTGGAGAATTCAACTTTGAGGTCGATTGTAGGTCGATATTTTTCATTATAAAGTAATAAGAAGGGGAGTTACGATTGTGCCTAATTTAATAAAGATTATTCTTAAATATTCTGAAATAATTCTAGGATCATTCTGGGTGACAAAATGCAAAAATAAATAAGAGGTGACGATGTAACTGATATGAATGAATTTGTAGAATATCAGGTATATTAAGGGAAACAGAAGGCAGCATGCTATGTTTTGCAAATTCTGAGCAAATTATCTCGTTGAGCAGATTAACTGCCTCATTGATTGTATTGATTGGAAGCGCGACTGCCGATCGGAAGGTCCTGGATTCTAATCCCTGGTGGGGCACTACTTGATTTTTTTACGAGTAATTTAGATTTTTTAGTTGTGGCTCGGAGTCTGCAAATGTGCCCGATGTTTGGCAATAGACTCAGCATATATACTCAGCAGCATTATGGAGTTTCTTTATCCTAACTAATCCATTATCCTAACGAAACCTACAACAAAGTACCGTTAACTTTTTTACACACACGTTATTTTGTAAGGTCACTTCGGAATAATGGGTCTTTCTAGATCTATAACGCTTATGATATTTTTCAATTTTGATTTATACTGTCTATTCGCTTGTGGGTTTTTAAATATTGTTTGTCGTGGTGATGTCACTTATGTAGGTGTATATATACGTTAGATCGTAAAGGGTGAATTAATATTTCAAACACAATAACCTCTGTATTCTGGATTATGCCTAATCCATTAAGAGACACTTAGAGACATCGAGGAAAATAGGCAACCTACTTGATAATTCGCTCTGGGCTGTAACAGTACTGTTAATATCGGCTTGGAATTACTTGATAGGTTGGATGGTATAGAGCAGTAATGGTAATCATAACATAACATTTCACTTCTATTTTTCCGGAGTAGTAAGTACTCCCACGATTCACCAGCTAAATTATACGGAATAGAGTATAGAAGTGGGCCTATTGCTATAGACCGGACACAAATCCAGACAATGCTACTACTGGGAATTATAAGTTTGAAAAATCCAATAATACTTCACCTGATCCGGGGATCGAACCCATCTTGTTCAGAAATCACACCTGCAATCATTTAACCAAAGAGGCAGGCTATAGGTAATCCTCACTGGGAACATTAATTTCATTGTAACCATATTATATAACGATAAAAAATGGAATTAAGAACGGTAGGACGCTACATACATTTCACCAAAGAGATGTAGACGAAAAGTGGGGCCTGCTACTCGTATAAACCATTCCTTAAAATTGTTTTTAATACGTTTTAGAGCACCTACCCCCTAATTTATTTAAAACTTTTACAATTTAGACTCGGATGATTACTCTTGATCCTCGAATTTAGCTTTCTTTGCAGAACTCGGACAATAAAAGAAGTAGGGCCAGATGTTGTTGCGTAGGGTTGTCACTTTAATCTCATTCCAGTATAAATGTAAAAAAGGGTATCTTTCATCCAAATACGTCTGTATGGTATAAAATGAAAATACTTTTATAATGTAGGTACTAGCATATGTACTAATATACTGTACACCCAGATATGATACTTGTCTAAATGTATTTAAACTTTTGCAGCACCTTAAGCTAAGAGGTGCAAGGGCGTATGCCTTATGACATTGTCTCCCAGTCAACCCTGGGTGATGGATAGAGCATGTCGTAGGTGCATACTTCACTCCTATAATGTTATATGTTGATATACTCGTATATCAACGTACGCATAGTGCGCAGTCTTTAGCAGTAGTTTATAGTATGAGTAAAAGTTAGCCCGCTGTTAGATTTACAGCTATATGCGCATTTTTATTCTCGAAGATTGTTAACAGAGATGATTTATTCAAAACCAAGTTTAATAGCACCCGTTTTATGTAGTTTTTACTGTACTATTACGATTGTAGAAAGGTCCATCAAATATTTATCAGACGTTATCTCAGCTGCTGAGTAGTGGTGATTGGCTCCGCCTTGCCCTTCGCTGTGTGTTTTATTGGTATGGTGGTAGTTGGTAGCATGCGGTAGTTTCAATCTGACATCTGCTACAGGTTATAGAGAATTTGTGTCCAACTCTAGTTAAATGGGGATTATCGTTTTTAGAAAAATAATGCAAAAATGAAATGACGCATCTCTACGTTTGTGTACCAAAATAAATAAAAAAGTGATAAACAATAATAACTTACATAATTTGAACAGACGTTGTACAGCTTTGCAAGCGGACCAATAATATACGCCTACAATTTTATTGAATCTTGTACCGGAAAGGGGTAATTATATTGAATAATTACAGATTTATGGCATACTGTATGACACACATATATGTTTATGAATACATACTCGTTGTTTATGAATGCGGAGATGAATTCATATCTTTTACTTTCTTAATAAAGAGAGAAAAAGAAAAAACGCCTAACTCTTCTGAACATATCGTATTATTCGTGGACACATCGCGTCTTTGCTTCAATAACGTGATATTGTCTTAACATTTTATTAGGGCAATATTACGTTACTGAAGCAAAGAGGCGATATGCATATTTTTTGTATTCAGTGACAACCCTAACGCGAAACTAAAGCTACAATTGTTACAGTAAAGTATAATTTGTTTGGTAAGGACCGTTATTCAAATTTTGTAGAGACCGTTTAGCTATTTTTTTTCGTTTCTAAAAGACAATTTCAATTGTAATTACATCTACAGATATTATCATTATGAATTTAAAAAGATTCTCACCTGTGTACACGCTATCATATTACGTTACAGTTGCTCCAGACACAGTTGGTGATTGCTATCCGTAGTCATATTAAGCATAATTCCTTCTTCCATCAGCAAATGAGTATTAACGGGTAGCCTTAGCGAATTATTCTATGCAAATTAATAGTTATTTATAAAATTTTGTACCTCCTTTTCAATTTTTGTATCAGATTTTTATACATGGTAATGACCAAAGAGTTGAAAATACTTATTTTTAGATAACATAATCCCTTAATAGCACCAAACTTAATTAATTTACTTACCTATGAATACGGTTTTCGAGAGCTTTTAATAGGCACAAAGAAATCGTAGATCAAGAAAGCTCGTAATATTTATACAAAATACGTGCTTATATTTTGTATAGATATTTTTGTAAGAAATAATATGTAAATTGGATTAACGATCGCGACAATAATACATGTGCCAATAATGCTGTATTCCTATCCTGTCCTGTCCTACAGTTCCTGGAGACTAGAGACTAAGGCTCATATGTCAAAGTTAAAATTAAAGTATTAATTTGTACAGGTTTACGGGTTTGTACAAGAGTTACTTGTTGTGCGATGCCTTCGACCGATTATGTCGTACAAAATCATCTATATGTCAATAATAGCAACAAGATTTTCATCCTTATTTTAATTCTAACTATATTAATTATAAATTCATACATTCACCTTACGTCGATAATAGCAACGACAATAATAATAAGTAATAATAACAATATTATTATTGGACAAAATAAGATGCTCTTGGTGAAGTTAGAAATCTCGGTATCAGGTACGCGTATAGGAAAAGACGGAAGATAAATTTATGCAGATGAAGCGCGTAAGATAGATGCTCGGCACTTGGCGCTCGCTGCCTACTCCGTAATGATCCGCACGTGACGTAATAATAATAATAATGAAACAACAAACGAGTAATTGATATATAAAAATGTTCGTTTGGATCAGAACAACGATGTAATTTGTCCGACCACTTAAGAATTAAGGGGAATAATCTGCGTCCTGAAGGATCATTTATCTCGATCCAGACGCGAATTTCGAGCGGCAGAGGAGCTCCACTCATCCTTGAGGACGAATAAAAAGTGTCCTATTAACGATTATATTAAAGTATATGCATATTTCAAAGGAATATACGCATCCGGCTGTTTTTTGCGTCTGTGTTATGGAGGATGAAAATTCGCTTTCATGTTATTTACTACTATGTTATTGTTGATGATATATATTTATTAATGAATTGACTTCTTAAGTTTTCAATTTCTACTCTGTCATCTTTAGGTTTGAACTTGAACTGGTGATTAATACTGTCTTTCCACTCGCCTTTTTGGCTACGTGGAACGTAACGTTACGTGGCATGAAGGATAGCAGGTTACCTAAGGCTGTCTTCTACTCGAGACTCGTCCAAGGTAAACGTAGCCAGGGTGAACAATACTTGCGCTACAAAGACGTCTTTAAGCGTTACCTCCCAACTTGCAACAACCCCGTCGATCGTTGGGAAGAATTTTCGTTAAAACGACTGGAATAGCGTAACAAAGGTCACAAAGCTCTAGAACGCTTTGAAACATGCCGTCTTGAAGACCTAGACGAAAAACACCGTGGTTGCAAAAGTCGTCTGAAGCCCCATTATAACTACACATGTAGCGATCTTGGCCAACTCCTCTGCTCGCAATGTGACCAGGTCTTTAAAACTAAATTTGGTTTTGTTAGCCACCTATGAGCTCGCGCTAGACACCAGACATAGTCCAGATCGCTGTCGCCGACCAGGGTTTAGAGAACAACAACAGTTTTTTAAAGGCAACGTTAAGGGACCACGACAATAGTCGTTAAACATCGGCGAAGACGTGGAGTTGATTTAACGATATCGACACAGGGATTGGCTCCTAAAATCCTCACTATGTCGACGAGTAAAAAGGTGTGCTTCAGGCTTCCCGCATTTGCGAGAAAATCGCGATCCAAATATATGTAAATGCATTGGATATTGTTGGAGGGGTGAGTATGTTTTGTATTGTTACCAATATCATCATCATTATCGGCCAATTGCAGTGCATTGCTGGACATAGGCCTCCTCTGAAGGGTTAAGCCCATAATCCAAACGCTGACCATGCGGGTTGAGAGTCTCAGAGAACAGTTTCTTGCACCGCCTATACTGCTGCCCATAGGCGGCCAGGGCATGTAGCTGTGCTTAGGCAGACCGCTTGTTACCGCGATCTACCAGCGGCGAGTCCAGTCCACCTTGAATCCCGGCAGGCGATCGGGAATGTATTCGGACTCCGCCCGGAAACGGATAACTACATATGCAGATCTACAGATCTATGGATCTACATAGGCCTCCGTTAATGGGCGCTGTCACGCCCTGTTGGAACATGGGTCTCCTCTCAGAATGGGAGGGTTATAGTCTGCCACGCTGGCCAAGTGCGGATTGGCAGACTTCACACAGCTTAGAGGACAATTTGTTTTTTTGAAAACTCTAAGGTGTGCAGGTTTCCTCACGACGCTTTCCTTCACCGTTATAGCAAGTGATATTTAAACTAGATATTTTTATTTATACAAGATTCTGAAATACATATAAAACTAACTCAAAATTCAAGCAAAAAGTTCTGTACCTTAGTTGTACATATAGAAAAAAGTAATATTTCCATGCTCTTGCGCTAAGCGCTTCTTCTAAGCGCTGCACAAGCCGAGACCGACGAACGCACCGCAAACAAAGCTCGTCACCCCAAGTTTATTTTGAATTTAGGCTTGACATTACCTTTCTAAGCAACACAAGGATTAGATTTAATATTTAACTTGGCATTTGTCGGTACTTTGTCATAGTAACCCTTTTACTTGGTCAACGTTGCTTATCGATATTGTCAATTCCAGCCAATGCTGCGATGACTACATCGTCATGAATAACCTTTTTTTATGATTTCGCTGTTACACTCAAGTCTCTTTTTAGAATGAGAAGGCTTATGTGTTCAGTCTGCTACGCTGATGATGTGACATTGAAGGTTTGGTGCTTTAAATGTTAAATTAATTACCGAAATGTTTTATATAAGTTTTACTCAGTGGTCTTAATACAATAGCCACCATATCTTCTAATATAGGTACATATAAAAATCTTGTATCACAGTATTAGTGGGCGAACTACTCTGTAACGGCTTGACCGTTTTTGATGTTTTTTTTTTGTGTATATCTAATAGGCCCGAGAATAGGTCGTAGGCTATTTTATGTCCTTAAATGATAAGGTTTTATCCAGAAAAAAAAATATCTTCCTGCCTCCACTTTCCTTTTGTTTTATCGCGATGTTAGTATTTTATTATGAACAATATACAAATAATTTAACCGTCGTTCGTTTCTAAAACATTTAAAACACTCAAACACGCAATTGATTCTTTATTTTTTTATTTAATAATCTAAATATTCTCTAGAAATTATTACTATGGTAGTACAACGTTTGCGGTGTCAGCTTGTGATTTATATAAATGAAACCTGTAGATATATAGATACAGATGCATTTTTTAATTTACACGCAAATGAAACTGCAAAGGAAGCTATTCCTCCGTAGCTAAATTAAATGTACAGTACATTTTAATTACAGTTGCATAAAGCTTGACGTCGTCCTTGCACGGAAAACACTCTGAAAAAGTTAATACCTGAGACTCAGACTGAACAAAGTCAGTGAGGACAAAACTAGTGAGTTTTTGTTACGAAACAATTCGGGGATCAGTTCATGTAAATATTCGGTTCCATGAAGACAGACTTGCTTCTATGTACTAACAATTAAAATGGGAAATTTGGGGCAGGTTTTCTTTACCTAATTTTTGTTTCTACATCGTTATAAATTGCTATTTTACCCGCATAGAGGTCCGAGTTGTACTGTTCGGCGGATATCTGAACAATGAATGTGGTTGATTTTGCCAGGCATATTGCTTTAGATATGAGTAAACTTGGCTAGTGAGGCGGTATTGTATGTTCAATTCTCACTCAGCACGTATGTATCTGCGAAGAGCACGAATATTGGCTCTATTTTGTGGTATACACTATGGTGTGCAAACTATATGTATGCACAAATTCGTGCAAAACCAGTTAGTGTTTTTTTTATCTTTCAGTGGCAAACATCCAAAGAAATGAACAAGTAAATACATGTACATATAAATAAGCTAAAGGTATAAAGAACCTAACAAAGACCCATTACTCCAACAACTAAAGCACACTTTGTTTTTATCTTTGTTTTTCGTGTGTACCATTGAAATGTTTAACGATAAAACATATACAATGTGATTGCCACATTTCTGTGGAAGTTTGCGCGATGTTATATTTTAATGTAAGTACTGGTAACCACACACGTGCTATCTTACGACAGATATTACCAGATCTACCCGAGGCTTCACTAATTAGTTTTGTATCGCATCAGTATTATATTGCTAGTCGTATATAAGAAGTTCTGAGAGCTCGAGTACATTTGTGTAATTAGGGATATAATCGGGAGACGTTCGATGAGATTCGTATTCGTATGTTCTAGTTATTATATTATGGTTCACTTTTTTATTTCTTCTTATTTTGTGGTTCTTTAATTCTGTAATTCTGCAAATTATATTTCTATTGGTGTCTATTTCCATGTTCTATTTTTCATGTTCAATTTAATTGAAATTCCATTACAAATAATACAAAATGGTAGATAATAATGATTAGAGGAAAGGCAACTTACACGAAATTATAACCACAGGGAAGTATTTGAATACGTTTCATAACACATCTTCAAGCGTAGGGGGTGTTCTTTTGAGCGTGGTAGAGCATGACATAAGCGTATCTACACATTCTACAGCGATATGTTTTAATACAATGCGAATGTTGATTAGTGAAGGTGATAGGAACAATAATTATATCTATCTTGACTAAATCAGTACGACACTGGCTGATGGGGTAGTCAGAAGTCACCGAAATTGTCATGCGTGTATAAAAAGTGCGATGAATGTAAAAGAAGCTCGTTGGATCTGTAATGATAGATATGTTTGATACGCTCTTGCTATATTTTAAGGAAGCAGGCGTGACGGTATAGAAATATTTATAAAAAAAGAGTAACCACACGTTTGATGTTCTACCCGTAACTGGGTAGATATTGCCACACACGATGCCTAACTTTAATGGAATTAATTCGAAACTAATTTGCTTTACACCCAATCCAGGTAATAATTTATTATAGCTCGCGGCGGCGGAGTCCACGCAGCCTCCACTTTGAGAATTATGTTATATTTATGTTTCCGCAATATTCAGGCGCTGACATTCAATTTGTACCGTGAAATATGTACATTTCACTTTAATGTATTAAAATAACACTTTTAATGTTCCTTAAACTGGCATTTAGTGCATATTAATTTCACAATGTGTGAGTTAAGATACAAATATGGTAAATTTTAGTTTTATATTTATCAGCGTGTATCCAAAGGCGTGTGGAAGCGTTAGTGCACTGCTTGGTATCTCGAGTTCTTGGTATCTCTTGGTATCGAGTAGCCGGTGAATATCGTATTACGGTTTCCTCATCACTTTCAAATAATATACCTGGAAATTTATAATTTGAACACATAAGCACCTTTAACCTGTACAGATTTTCTTTGCGGCACTACCATCGCTGTTCGTCTCACGCCCCTAGGCAGCAATATACGAGTATTCTTACATTATTGATTTTGTTTGATTGATTGTTATTTTCCTAACTTAGATTTTCTATTAGTGGCTCGGAGTCTGGATATGTGCCCGGTAATAGACTCAGTAGCGATTCCATAATGGGACGTAAACGTAACTAGTGAATCATGAGAGTGTTCTACACCTCTCTGCCTACCTCTTTGGGTAATGTTACGTTTGTTGTTTCATTGTACAGCATGATAAATAGACTTCAAGTTTAAGTTTGACTGCCTTGTTGATACATTTAACTGACAATGTGATATTAATTAAGTCAGCGCGTTTTAATGACAACGTTATATAACTTTAAGGTCTAAGCTTTGTACAACACAAATTCAAAAATATATTTAGAAATGTACATGTCTTTGTATTCATCTTTGCTGTCTAGAGTCTCAATTAAGTGTTGATAAAGAATCAAAAATCTACAAATTACCTAGGTATTTGGGCACATAATATCCATAATCAGTTGTACTGATTATATCACATACATGTTTTGAACTATTACAAATACATTACTTATACTTGATCATAACATAAGAGGCACGAAAAACACTGAAGACAGATCCAACCTGATCATCAGAAATCCCAAAAATATAAAAAATAGGACAGAGACAAAACTGTTCTTGTCATAAATAAAGATTTAGGTCGTCATTCGGGCAGCAAGGGCTATATTTATCTTCAGATTGCCTCCCGCCCGCCATAAGTCACAGTGACGGAGGAATAAATCCAGCGGCGCCAGAGCATTGGCTATTTCCAACTATTTATTGGCTGTCGACTGTCATGTCCGCGATAGCTGTGGCATATTTCATTTTAGTGCAACCCCCAAACCTTTCCTTTCAATATTTAGATGTGTTAATAATATTTGACAGACACGGCTAAATGTCCTGCTGCCAATAAACAGCAGCGTAGGCGGTATGACAAGCCTTGCTCTGTGATCTCCAACCAGCACGCCGTGTGTGGGGATTATGGGAAAAACGCCGTAAGATAGCGTATAAGGGTTTACTAGGGGAAGCCTACCTTCAATAGTGGACTGGCGCAAGCTGATGATGTAATATGAATATTAACAAATGCACGTGTAACACATAAAGCTCATATTATTGCAAAATCCACGTACGTATATTATGTAAGTAGATTATACAACTTTGCGGCAAATAAATGAATGCTGTATACCCGACTAACGCGGAGAGTCCGGGAGCGATCCCGGGCCGGCCCGTGGTCGCAACGATGATTAATAAAAGGCACATACCCGACGACGCCGCACGAAGGCGGCAGGCTAAAGAGCTTTACCAGAACACAGCCTCAATAACTTATAATTGAGAAACATTAATTTGCAATGTTCTTCAAATTACAAATTATTTTATATAAAGAAATCCAAAACATTCCATGTTACAAACATGAAGGCCGTGAACAATTGATTCTCTAATAAACTGTTATGAAACTAATATTATTAAAATGAATATTTATTTTCATTTGAAATTGGTCATCATAATTAATAGGAGTAATTTCAAATACTGTGGTGTTGAAATATGTGACGTCAACACACTGAATCTTTAATGTTGAGTTTTAGTACAGATGTCATTTCTAAAACTACCAGTAAAATCGGTTTCAACTACTGAATAAAACAGTAAAATGTTTTGACGACGCTGTATTTCCCAACATGGTTTTATCATGCTTACTTTTGCTACTTCTGTAAAATTTGAAATGCTAAATAAAAGGATTATGAAGATCCATTGTAAAACTACCGCCACAAGAAAACACGTAAACCGGATTTAACTGTATAAAACAATAAAATATTTTTACTACACTATATTTTGTTTAAGACTAAGATAAAAATTAAAACGGTGCTTTAAAAATTGCAGCTAATATTTGAAACTTAGCCAAGTCTGGTAACGCGCAGCTCGCCCACGTGGCAGACTGTGGGCATAACCTTTCTCATTCTGGCACCTGTTGCGATTAGCAACATGATGAAACTCTGGATGATGGAGTTAAATCTGAGTGAATTATAATTAAATCGACTGTTTTAATCTCAGGAAATTTTAACCTCAAATAATATTTACCCTTCGATTAATAAAGCACACTTTAGACATTTTATTTATTTGTGTTTAGTATGTGTGTGACCTTAACCGCCATGCCACAGTGGGGTAAATAAGTGAGCCTATTCAAGATAAATACGATCCAAACAAATATTATCTCTTTGAGTATGGATGGTATGTATTTAGAAATGTATTTTATCAGTTTGGTCACCGTAGAACAGACTCAGCCCGATTAAGGCTCAGGTGTTCGCATGAGATCGCCCAAACATGTTATTACTAGGTACTATGTAATTGTTTGTAAGAATATTATTTATATTGCTTACACTCGATTATAAGGTAAAAAAAAAAATATATATTTTAGTAATATTTAAAACAAATAAGACTTAAGAAACTATATACATGTATTACAAAGTGTAACTGCCGATTAAATTCCCGGGTCGGGCACTACTAAATTTTTCTAATTTAGATTTTCTAGTAGTAACTTGGATTATAATACACAACAGCACGCGGGATGACTATATTTTATAAGATTAACATATCCCCCCCCCCAGTATTAGTCGTTCACATACTGTCACGTATTACTTCAAAAATTCGCTTTTAAAGCGATCCACGTCGCTCAGTCGCTTAAGAACTGCGCTTCAGTTTGTAATTGAGGTCACCTCGCACCAACGGTGCGAGGGCTGGGGATATCAAGCTACGGTTTAGTATAATATAATTATATACACTCAGCTATAAGGGGTTGAGGGATCAGGAAAAACAAACATGCGGGAGAAGTATATTTTTAGTACGATACATGAGATGCGTACATACATATAGTAGAGGGTATGCAGAGAGCACGGGGTGCCAAATATCTCTATCCTTACAGACCCGCCGCGCTTCTTCTACACTCATCACTCTCTTCATACATGCACGACGCTTGCGGAGATTCCAAACTCCCCCATCAGTCAGAACTACACTACAACTACAAGAGATGATTTAAGAAAATTTTATTTTCTCAGCATTGTCATCGCTATTGTCAACCATTTTGCGGGTTAATTGTTGCAGACGGTTCTCCTCATCAAGTGAGAAGGGTTAAGACCATATTCTTCCGCGGTGGCCAAGTGCAGGTTGTGAGATTTTACGTGCCTTAAGTATTGAGTAAACTCTAAGATGTTCAGGTGTCCTGAATATGTTATTCCTGGCTGTCGCAGCAAAAGATATTTAATCTTTGAAGCGCACATAATTTTACGAAGAGATGCGCGGCTGGATTGGAATCCAGGCCCCTTGGAATGGGATGGTGAATTCTAAATCACTATCCCTGCCACTTTATTTAGCCAAAAACATCTTATTGATATTACTACAACCACTGAACCATAGCGGCGACTGTGCTAAGTTACCGCCAATAGATTTATCGTCTGTCAGCCGTGGCATTCACGGGTTCGCGGGGCAAGCAGAGCGAGATGGGGTGCCTTAATAAAATTGGGAGTCGGGGTGTTGGGTGGCAGCAAGTGAAAGAAACAGTGGCTGCCTCATTTCCAGCATTGAAACGGGTGCGGTACCAGCTCAAGGGCATCTCCAATGGAATTCCGTTCTCTGATACAATATGATGAAGTCGAAGTCATTATCATTGATGGTTGTAATTTTCATGTCAAACAGAACATCATCATAACCGCACGGCACTGAAGTCAATCTTCAGCTCTTCATTTCCAACCACTCACTTTGCGTATATCATCCCTAAAAGTAACATCACGCCTGTAATCCCCGAAGAGGTAGGCAGAGGAATGTAGAACACTCCCACGTTCCACCAGTTAC
>DWDV01000042.1:0-24708 GCA_018245615.1 Mimoniades ocyalus | reverse complement strand
GCGGCAGTAGCCACTTACCATCAGGTGGACTGCATGCTCGTCTTCTACTTCCATATTATAAAAAAAAAAAAAAAATACATTTATGACTACCGCGAATCCTGTCATGTCAAGTACCTCTCCTGAGATATATTATGAAAGAATGTGCTATTAATATTTTTATATGTTGTAAGTGAAAACCTTGTCAATGGACCGAAATTTTGAGTTGACAATAAGTAGAGCAGTATTACAATACGTGAGTTTGCAATAGGCCGTTCCGCGCTATTGACTTCGTTAAAGTTTATTGCCACTCTCACCTGTTTCCTACAATAACTTTGTGTAACACCCGATCTTGGCAAATAACGGTTACGAGCTTCGCCCAGCTGCGATATGGTTTTTCAGAAGCCTTGGACCATTGTATGGCACGTTGTTGAATGCCTTACGACATTTTGCACAAATACCGTACCTAGTGCCAAAAAAATATAACTTCCAAATGTACCTACAGACGGTAGAAATGAAAATTAAAATTAAAATTTTTTTTCGTGTTGCAAAATATGCCATGAAATTAATAAATTTTATAAACACTTAAACTATTTTATATAGGATATGATTTATGAGCACTTTACACGTCTCTCTTTTATTTTATTTCATTTTATCTTAAAGCGAAACTTCCAAGTACCTGCACTATTTGCAGGACTAACTACCAACTTCATTAATAAACTCGAGCCCGTAATACACGCTAAAGGGCCATAAGTT
Source organism: Mimoniades ocyalus (assembly GCA_018245615.1). Taxonomy (NCBI): domain Eukaryota; kingdom Metazoa; phylum Arthropoda; class Insecta; order Lepidoptera; family Hesperiidae; genus Mimoniades; species Mimoniades ocyalus. The sequence goes on along the minus strand of DWDV01000042.1, from coordinate 23,976 downwards.
CCACCTCTTAAGCGGTAAATTGCTATTTGACTTTCAGGACCTCTTGCTCCTTGGAGTAGGCATCAAATTCCTAAGCTTATTGGTGGTAAGTAGTGCGGAAAGTTCTAGTTTTATTAGACCGCCTTCAAAGAAAGATCTAGAAAATTTGACCGCGTTCAAAGAAAGTTCTAGAAAATTCTACTTTTTATACGCAATTACAGGCTACAAAGCAAAATAAGAATTCGACGAGTATTTTTTCCGTCAACGGTAACTTGTAACTTCACTCTTCACGGAATACGAATTTTTGTAAGATTTATATCAAAATATATAAATATTATCATTAAAATAAGAAGAACGAAGATAAAAAATTCGATAATCACAATCAGACAAGTTTCACAAAATTGAGTTTTCTTTTTTTTTCTGTCCAATTTTAAAGAGATACTTTAATTACTGTTTTATATGGAATTACTAGAAGTTTTAAACAAAAAAAATATTTCTCGAAATTGTTGAGAGATCGCCATTCAAAAACTATACGCTATATTTTATTTGCAACATAACCGAGATCTTTGGACTAATGTTTTTCAATACTATTCCATTTCAATCCTTTAAAAATTTTTGCTTCGATTAAAACGAATTACGTTTCAACTTCAACAATACAAGTAGCCCCTATTCAACAACAATATACTCATATTGACTGTGTTTTGATAAAAACATGTACCTACCTTTAGGCGTTGGATCTACAATACTTATTTCAATTAATGTTGATAGCGTCGACATTGAAATAAATGAAGTCGTATTTTGTCCTACATTACGTTCTACCTACCAAAATAATATACATAGGTATATTTACTGGCATTTGGGTATAACTGTAAAACCCTTAAAATAATAAGTTGTGCATGCATCCCAAAAAAAGGGTCCCCGATCACAATGTTACGAGTAAGTCGTGGTTACAAACACACCGGTCCTATAACTTTTATATCAGTACTGTTACAATTGCTTTTCCCGTGTGTCACTATTTATTTCGTCTAAATAAAATGACAGCCAATTTGTTTTAGAATAAATTGCATCACTGTAGGTGAGGACTTTATTGCGAATAATTTAGCCTACAAGCTAGACCGTCTAAGAAAGATTTAAAATTGATATAAAAACCTAAGAAAACGCAAGTAATGATTCATATTTACTTCTGCCTGTGACAATTTAACCATTCATCTTATGTTTATTTTGTAAAATGTGTACAAGCAAACGATATTAACCGCAACATCGAGACAATGATCATGGCGGCGCAAATACAGATGGAAACCGCAAGGTATTATAATTGATAAAAGGAGAGAAAGGTATCAGTGGTAGAGATCTCCCTCCGCCGCAAGTACTCAAACAGTTAGGCTCCAATACTGTAATTTTATGCTATTAAAAATCACAGAGAGCGTAAGTGCTTGGCGAGAGAAGCGTGGTAACTTTTATTAATAATCACCACAGCTATCTTGATGAATAGTAAAAAAACACGTCGTGTCTGTAATCGTAGCAAAACATACAATAATTATGTTTAATATAATATTTATCTACACAGATCTTCCTGCTACAGTTTTTTTTCCACGGCACAGATAATAAAGAACATCGACAGCAAATATTACATTTCTCGGGTCGTGAGCCGATATTTCCAAGTTTTGGTGTTATTCGGCAGAAGTATACATAAAGAAAAAACCGTCTCAGTGGGTTACTAATGGAGAAAGTTTTGACTTAACATGTTTACCTTTGTTTCACTCATACAAATTCCCTTTACTATTTGTTGAGGAAACTTCTATCTATAGAACTTACAAGTCGTTTTTAAAAATAAAAGTGGAGTAAAAGTTGTATTAGATCTAAATAAAAATATTTATAGCAGTGACTTTCTATCCGATATTTTATCCATCCGTTACTGTTTCCATATCCGGTATTTTCTTAGATACGATCTTGTTTGGTTGCGTTAGTATTAATTAATTATCAGTGTCTTTTTATGTTTATTAAATAAAGAAATATATGTTTCCCATTAATACATTCTACCTGTAATGAAAGAAAAATAAAATAAAAATGAATCCCTATCACGATTTCAGTACTTCCAACAGAAAATATTTATACGTACATATCGTACATGTATGGTTGCAAATGAACGATCAGTTCACGACGTTTGAAAGAAACAATGTGTTATGCATATGTGTGTATTGTTTGTGATGTTCTTGCGAGACACGATTGCACGATTCTAATGATGGTTGCAATACGTTGACATATACGTGAGTTATATGTAGGTATGTTAAGTTTTCCAAATGTCCTCCAGCCGTTACGCTGACTTCCATATATATAACTTTTGACTAGTCGTACTTCACACACTTGCTACATATTTCAACTTATCTTTATATTTTATGATAGGCTCACGCTTGGCCGCGATCCCGCCTGATGAAAAGTGCAAATTCGTCCTACAATTCACTACGCTTGCCTTGAAAAGCCTATCCCACCTTGCTTCCAGCTTTATTATTATTTGCCATTACTCTTATTCATAAAGCTTATTTTCAAAAATGTTTCATAAATTAATGACTAGTAGAACATAATTAACTTCTTTCAGCATTTCTAATTGGACATATTATTGCAAATTAGTCCGCAACACGGCAATGTGGCTTTCTTATTAAAACTAACTTTAGTATATCCAACAAACGCGTAAAACCGGTGAAACAAGCAGAATTATAGGAATTAACACAACATTGGTAGAGTCATTCACCTCGACCAGCATAGAAACCTGACCGACCTGTCTTATCAGGCGGCGCTGAACGGCATAAGATGTATTATATTATTTACTCTTATAAATAAAAACATGTGAGAAGGTGAGTATTTCATCTTTGCGGACTGCACTTGGCCAGCGTGGGGGCTATAGCCTTAACTCTTCTCATTTTGAAATGAAACCTATAACGAAAAGGAGGTTTTCAAAACAGTTAAAGACGATGACTATGAATTCTTTTATAATTTTATTTCTCTACTTTGCTTCCTGTAAAAAAATATGCTGAGCTGCATTGTACAATACAGAAGCATTTCTAAAATCTCTTTATCATTGAAAATGGAAAATGGGTCGCCCATAATAGTCCAAAAAACACTTAGCTACCTTCGATAGAATCGCCATGAAGTAGGTACTGCTGAAACGGATTGACATTCCAAAAAGACCTTTTCTGTGTTAGCAGTCCTTGAATTCGTTCATTTTGAAGTGGTTATATTTGAACACCGAACCGTCAGCTGAAACAATTGAATGGATTAATTCTATCTTCAATTGAACAGCATCCAATGAACGTCAAGCATAAACGCGTTAATTTGTAATATAATCTTGTAAAACAACACTACGTAAGATGGGACTTGGAAAAATTAATTGGTCTGGAAGGGACGACACACAATTGATATTTAACGATGGTATTTCTATTAATTCAGATCACTACGATTTTTGTGTGATAAGGAACCATTACATACATTTTCATACATTTTGATATTACCCACGAAATATTATCGATCTCCCATTGAAAATTTAAAACTATGTAGTTACCCGAGGTAATCATTCAACAACATTAATTAAAAAATATATTTATATTCATTAATATAAAAAATCTACTTTACGATCTACTCGAAATAAAATGATCGATTCACTATCCTAGTCACGACATTATGGAGTTAATTATACAATTTTATTGCAGAAGACAGTAGCTATCGAGCAGGCAGTACACACAGCACGCAGTCACCTACAGACATCTGCAAACAGCTGGAATGTACAACCTGCAATCGCGTGACTTCCATCGCCCAACCCGCACTTGGTCAGCATGGCAATATATGGCCTTACCCGTTCTAAATCAGAGTGGAGGCCAGTGGCCAACCATGGAACGATAAAAGAGTACGATAAATCGCTTGACTTATCTCGTCTATGATCAAACAAGTACTCCTTGTGCATTGTACTTGTGAGCTTGTAACAGAATCTGCATGATTAAAGAACTACTAAAATTAAACGTAATGGAGCCCTGCGTACTTAACTGATTAGATCAGACATATGCACATATGTACATATATGTAAGTTTATACAATTCAGCTGACGCATTTCTTTGGCCCTGTTATGAGTTTAGAACATTTTTACTTTATATTTTAAACACAGTAACAACGTAACGTTACATTACGCCTGTAATACCTGAAGAGGTCGGCAGTGGAGTGTAGTACTCTCCAACGTTTTACCACTTACGTTTACGTCTCACTATGGAATAGGCAGTGAGTCTATTGTTATACACCGGATACATATCCAGACTCCGAATCACTATTAGAAAATGTAAGAAAAATCCAAAAGTGCCCTACCCGGAATTTGAATCTCGATCGATAGTAGCGCTTGCAGCCAACACGATCTACGATCGATATTACACGTTATATTAAGTTTAGATGTCGTTGCCTCGACTGCCTAGTTAGTCAGAAGCAAGAGAATCAAGAAATCCTGGTTTTGTTGCTATATTTTTGCTTCTGCAACAATCCCATTTGGTTTATATAAAACACATTTTTAATAAAAAAAAATCTGGCAGCCATAATATAAATTCTTATTGAAAAACATTTAAACAATGTTTTTCCTTGCAAAATTGTTATAAAAATATTTGTTAAAATAGTATTTCATGCCGATTTCGAACGTACATTACAAAACAGGCCGGAACACAATTTTTGTGGCTTTTCCGGCTGTCAGTCTGTCCACACGTGTCGGACATGTTCATTTCCCGCCAGAACGCAGGCTCCAGTCACCATATACGAAATACGAACATTGAATTACTTTTTTTATGTTTTATACTTGTTATTTATGGAAAGTGCCAGTGACAAGGTAAATAAAAATTTTTGGTTCCATTTGTATGAAACTTCGTTGCTACAAACATTGAAATTATGTAACACGAATATACATATTTCTTACTGGAGCGTAGTATTCTTTCCACTCTAAACGCGACATCGTCGCTTTTGTCTTGTACAAATCGCACGGCTACAATACAAGGGAGCGAGACAAAAGATCTGATGGACATTTCACAGTGTACCATATCGGTTCGGTATTGTTTAAATGCTCCAGATCTGTCATTCCACATCTGATAAATCATTTAGTTCGTGTAGTGATGTGATAGTTGGTGATGTTTTGTAATGTTTTGTAAAAGATATTGACTCTACGTATTATTTGGAGCCTCGATCATCATCATCATTGGCCTATTGCAGCCCACAGCTGGACATAGGCGTGTCCATAATCCCCACACTTCGCAGGGGGGTTGGGATACATGAACATACTCGTAAATATCAAGAAACTAAATACGTATACATACATTACACCTACAAGTAACTATAAAGTCCCACTTACAAGTAACCATTAAGTCCCACCTACAAGTAACTATAAAGTCCCACTTACAAGTAACCATTAAGTCTCACTTACAAGTAACTATTAAGTCCCACTTACAAGTAACTATTAGGTCCCACGTATAAGTAACTGTGCAGTTGCTAAGCGGTAAAAGTCTGATTCGATATCATGAAAATGGAGCGCAGTTGATAATTATCAGTCATACCCTTTATACCCTAATATTAGTAGTGTCTACTGTCCAATTATTATCAGTCTTTTCGTAGTATAATTTCGTACTAGTAATTCTTGTGTAGTATTTAAGTAGTGAAAATTGAAACTGTACTACACACCTCTGTCTACGTCTTCGGGGATTACAGCCGTGACGTTACGTTAAAATATTTATCGATGGTTGATAAAATTGTACGTGTGATCTAAGGGCAGGCTTTATTACCAAATAATTCCACCCTCGTTAAAATAATGATTACCAATATCTACTAGGTCAATCGGCCGGAAATTACAGGACTGTTAAATAATAGCCTTAACCATCGTATCAGTATGAGTTCTTATCATGACCATGGCCGTATCACCAGCGCTGTTAATGTAGCTTATATTTAAATATCAATTTTAACGTCACCAGTCTGTTTTGATGTTTTAGTCCAGTGCTGGATATACGAGTAGGATAGATTTTTGTCCATAATCATCCGATCATAGTAATTTCAGTACTTCACTACTTCACAATTGTATAACATGGAATAAAATGGCACAAGACTCGTATAGATGTACATAGTTACAACGGTTTGTTCTTCCAATCAATTGTGTCAGTATTAAGAGTGACATCAGACCTTGGTTTAGTTCTCCCCGCTCCCCGCTAGGATGTTTGTATGCCCACGGACGTAATCCTTTGCTAAATGTGTCTTAAATAATATGTCACTATAATGTAATAATAGTTTAATATTTTATTTAAGCCTTTAAAAACAATCAAAATTGTAAAACAATGGTTATAAAACATTTTTTCTCAAACTTATTGTTGTTTTAGGCTATACATATGTACGAGTATATGTATAGGCCAATAGGCTCACCACCTATTCTATAGTGGGACGTAAACGTAACTGGTGAAACGTGGGAGTGTACTACACTTTTCTCTCTACCTCTTCAGGGATTACAGGCGTGATGATGGTACGTTTTTGTTATTTCAAGAGCAATTAATAATAAAATGTGTTAAAAGATAAATAAAAGAGCAATTAATATTAAAATGAGTGATAAATGTAGAAGCGTATCCGTAACAAAAATGATAGTAAAATCAATAGTTAACTAAACAACTAAACATTCTAATACGTGTAATGTATGTATACGTACTCAGAGATCTCAGCTCTCCCCAGCGAGTTCCCGGCGCCCCTTTCTCCCTTTTCGTTTCTTTTTACACTTCTTCGCGTTTTAAGGGTCATATTAAGTAATATTTGCTTTAATTGCAGATTTTTTTCAGGCCTTTTTTATACTTCATTTAAAGTTTTATACTGAACATTTAATTGGAAACGGCATAGCGAATTAAATATACAGTTTGTTTTGAATTTACAGGCTTTTCGTTACTTTATGGCTGTTAGGGCAGATTAGTGTGTACCATACAAACATAACGAATATAATAAACATAAATCGCGCGACAGGTCCTAAAGATAGGAATATTTAGCACTCAGTGCTCTCCGCCTACCCCGTGAGGGATCTAGTGTGAAGAATGTATGTTGTACAAACATAATGAACGTTTGAAATACGTATACATACGATAAATTCATATTTATAATCATCATCGTAAATTCATATTTATAATCATCATCGAGTTCTCATCTTGTCTCAATCTACTGCTGGACGTAGATGTGCATGAGTGCGTTTTGCCCACGACCCCCAAGCTAGTCATGTGGGCTGAGAATGGCACAGTACGGCTTCTCACGCCGCTTATGCTGCTGCTCGGCAGCGGCCAAGGCATATTTTTAATAACAGACTTAATATTATTGTGTGATACCGCATGTGGGTTAAATTTAATATCAATATGAGCAGAAGCTGTTGGCGCGAGACAAAAGCTTATTGCAAGCTATCAGATGTTCGGTGACTGTGTCGTCAACGAAATTATTGGTTAAGTTTGACGCATGCTACCTTAATGACGTCTCATTATGAAGTTAAGAATATAATGTGTATACATCTAGTGTACATACGTCATTGTCAACCCTTTGATCGTATATCTGTTGAACAAGACTCCTCTCAGAATGAGGAGGAGTAGTTGAAGCCAAATAGCGTACAACAAAATGATAATTTTTTTGACGAACATACATATTACTTTTCGCATTTCTAATGGTAGTTGTTAATTAATTGTTTATAATGAAACGTTTATAAATAATAATTATTATTTTCATAAAAATATGTGGAGAAAAACGGTACCTAATCACAATAACATATGTAGGTTACGCATCGTGGAATAAATAAATATAATGTAGATTGTACATATGTATAAACGGTACACAAGGTATATTTTGATGTAAAACATTATTCAACAAATGTCACATTGGCAGTGACACCTGTGCACGCGGGAAAACGGGTGCTGTCAACCTGAATCAGAAAATTGACTCTTCACCGACCAACCGAAAGAAGTGTACAAATACAAATATGTATAAAACATTAAAACTGCTTAGGCTTTAACAGTATGTTAATTTCTTTGGTGTCGAGTATGTGTGCTAAATTGAGTACAAGATATTAACGATTTTCTCATATTAGCAAGAATTATTTACGTCTCATACTCTACGTATTTATATACATCGCGGATTTATAAATAATGTAATTAACAGCGTAATAGAAAAACCTTAGCAGTACCGTAACTTACAATACTGTAACATTTTGATGAGTTATAGCCGATCACCAAAACTTTTGTGCCAGCGGTTCCTAAATAAACAATTGTAACTTTTACTCTCGTCCGACGTACGCAACTGATTGAAATCAGGTCAAATAACTTGGTCAATTTCTTCAACAGGCGAAGCAAAGCATCCTGAATAACAAATTGGAAAGGGTGTTCGTGTAGAGAAACTTGGCAATGTGCCGGCGTGTCATCCGATCCGATATACAGCCGGTAACCATTACTGCTAACTGCTGCGAGTTGAGTTTACAACAGTATCAGTTGTTAAGATACATGAGAACTTTATTTTATTGTTTTTAATAACAATAACCAAGATGTAGGTTCTGAGAATAACAAAAGTATTTCGCTGTTAAATAATAAAATGCGTTATTGTTAATCATAGCTATATGTAGCTTGTTTCCTTTTAAGATATATTAGGCAAAAGAAACGTAATATGATCCACATCCCTCGAAAAGGTAGGCAAAGTAGTGTTGTACACAGTGCGGCAGGCTTCCATCCATTTCTGGTAGACGTTTCGCTAACCAGGACGAAGCGATTTTCTTCATCGTTTTTAATTCGGACAGCCAAGGAGTGGAATTTCTTGCCTGCATCTGTATTTCCAGATAAATACAACCTGGGCCTCTTCAAATTTAATGTGAATAGGCATTTACTAGGCAAGCTGGCTACATCATAGGCCACATAATTGCTTTCCATCAGGCAAGACTGTAGCCAAAAGCTAGCCTATTAAGTACAAAAAAACACTCCCCAGTTACATGAACGTCACTGTGGAATAATTGGGGAGTGCTTTGTAAAACACCGTGCACAATACCAGACCCCGAGCCACTACTAGAAAATTAAAAAACTCCAATATACCCGAGCCGGGAGTTGAACCAACAACATCTGGAACAGCCGTCGCGTTTGCAACCACTCGACGAACGAGGCAGTAGAAGCAACATATATTAAGTACCTACATATGTCTAATATTGTTTTATTCAGTACAAAAGTAATTCAAAACAAAACGCAATCGTTCAAAAGCTATTTCCCAAGCACAAGACTATCTTCGCTAGCAGGAAACAGAACAATATACTAAAAGAAAATTAAAAATAAAGTTGAGCACACTTTCCAAAAATTCACTTTACTCGTCGAATCCGTACAACTTGAACTGCAAACAGACTCAATTGTAGACATCAGAATATCTGTAGCAGCCTATATTAACAATACTTGGAGGGAAAATAGGAAAAAATGAACAAACAGTTGATAACTTTGCGTTGTTTTTTTTTAAATCGAGTGACTAATATCTCAGCAAACTTTAATAGCGCGGCAGGTATGTATGTATGTAAAGATCTATATTTGTAATAATAATATGATACTTAATCAGATGCTCTTTACACCTACCGCGTAAGGGACTTGGCGTGATAATTCTTTTTACCTTCACGCCGGTATTCCCCAAAGGGGTGGGCAGAGCAGTGTTGTACAGTCCCACGAATATTATAACGATAATGAAACTAATAAGCAGGATAAATATAGTAAACACATGTAATTAAAGAAAGACTTTAACAACGGACAGATGAACAACGACATATTTTCATAATAACTGTCAAAACATTAAAATACAAACAAAAACACGCCATATAAAAGTAATGAAAAGCCATGAAAACTGATAGACAGTTAATACATTTATTGTTTTGAATCAACTTTTCTGGATTCTTTTTATATCTATTTTTATGGTATAAATTCCTTCAGTATATAACATTAAATATATATATAATTCGTGTTCATAATCGCTGCTTGGCATGAATACCGACACAACTGAAAATTCATCAATTTTGAGTTAATGATACAGTTTTATCCTAAATAATCTATATTTTAATGTGTCTATAACTTATACTCCTGCGGGAAAAACTGACTATGTAGTATTATAAAATGTCATTATGTTATTGGTACATTTGTTAGGGCATTTCTATCTTTAACTAGCTCTAATGTAAAATTTGCGTTTTTGAGTTGTGTCATTATTCATGCAAAGGTGGGTGTGTATATGGCGCAGTGGCAGACTATGGCAACACTTCATGCCTTGAGAGCAGATCCTAGTATGGTAATAGCTGAAAATAAAAATAATAATATGGATTTTTTTCACACAACTACTTGAAATATACGTTCACACGTATCTTATCGTATCAAAGCGACAATCTACTCGTAGCAAAACTCTTGATTAGACCCATCTTGTATCATGAATTCGTTATCCATAGAAAAACTTTGAAAAAAAATATACGTAATGTATACTTTTATTTTTACATAACGTATACTTTTATTTTTCTGTTTTATTTGTATATATATCGGTGTGATCCCCAAAGAAGTGGGCAGAGGAGTGTCGTACACTTCCACGTTTCATAATTACGTTTACATCCCACTACGGAATCGCTTACATGTTGTTTCAAATAAATTGTTTTAAGGAATTGAAACCCTGTTCCGTACAGCAACAGAATAATCGGAAGTGACGTATTAAGCGGAGCGAATAACGGCCACAGATAAATAAAACGTTTCAAATTACTCAAAATTAAATGGGCCGGAATGTTGAGCCGCGTCCGTTTCTATAACACTGACAGGCGTGATGAGGACCGTCGGATAAAATATTTTTTGTATTAATAGCACTTTTTAATAATAGCACTTTGTAACAACCGTTATTGTTATTTTTCTTTTATAATATTTTAAAACTGTCTAGTAAAGAATTAAAAATCTAATAAAGTTAATCAAGATGTAAAAGTCTGAATATCTAATATTAATAAATAATAAAATAAATTTTTATATTTCTTTCATGGAAATATGAAATATTTTCTTATGCCTTATCTCATGTCTTATATATTTATAAAGATACTACCTACCTATATACATATAGCACTTACACGTAGTAAGTCTCATTCACTACCTAAAATTCAGTATTACCTAAATATTTTTTTTAATACACCATCAGGCCAGGTTTGTTACGGGGTCAGCAGAGAGCATCAGGTGTCAAAGACTTCTAATCTTACATACCTGATATGATACTTCTGTAAATAATAAAAATCGATAACTATAAATATATATCGCAAATATCTAGCTGGATGCCAAATCTCGACAGCCCTGCTTCTCCCGTCGACAAACAGCATCAATTTCATTCCATTTCCTGAGTGCGGCTCCCCCGCGACCGCGAGCACTGCGACCCACTACATGAGTTATTGGCTTTAATGAGACATTACTTGGAGGCCGAATGTGCCCGCATCTACCGCATGACAGTCAATTAAAAAAACATCAGGAGGATGAGATTATGACAAATGCTATTTCTTTTTCACGTGATAAAAAAGATTTTTGGTAATAGGATTAATAATTGCGATAAATATTGTCTTGTTTTTATTTAAATAACATTTAAAATTGACAATAAAATGTACAGTTAATTTCTTAATTTAAAAATTCTCTGGAAACATATTTAAACCACTTTTGATTTTGGAAATAATTATCTAGCGGTTCTTTTATTTCATATACATTTAGCCAAGCTACATACATATATATTGTTCATGCAAGCTTCATATTTATATTATTTTATTAGCCTAATGTTTATTTATATTACATATTTTTTTAATGGTGTCTATTGAAAAAAATATATACTAAATATAAGTTCATTGTAAAAGAAGCTCGGCAGGTCTGTAAGTCTGTATCTGCGCGAAGATATGTATGTTTATATGTATGTACAAATATACTAAATCCCAAGTGAAACTGAATTTTACAGACGATTAAAGAATTTTTTTTACTCCCACGAAATACCTTGGAACGTTTCGTACGTTGTGCGTTACCATACTCATAAACATCCGAAATTTTTAATTGAAAAGATTCTTCGTAATTTTTTTTTAAATGCCTTTACTTAATACACGTAATCGAAAAGACCTTGAAGAAAAAACACTGATAAAGTAAAGTTTCCATATTGTGTAACATTCATGAAATAACTCGATTACTAATAATGAATAAATAATTTATAGGGAATGTTATCAAACCGAGCAAGTATTAAAATTTGTAAATTGTATGTAGTTTAGTTAAATTTAATGCAATAAATTGTTCTAAGCAATATATTACATGATTACAGCTAGTAAATATTTTAAATATTAATGGCAAAAGGTCGTCTAGGTATTAACCAATTTCAGTATTAATGACTGCTTCCTGCGCCAACGCAATATTTATTTGTCCATGAATATGACGGACAGACACTGTTAATTATATTCTCGTGTAATACATATGTAAAAGTAATAACCTTCAATCCGCTCAATATATTAATTTATGTTGATAAAGTATCATTTATTAATTCAAGAAATTTCTTTTTTATTGTTGATAATTTAAATTATTTATACATTGTTAGGTCGAAATATATGGAACCAAACTTTAATGTACTAAAATGGATTACATAACATTTTTATAACTCAAATATTGCGAATTACTAGCTTTAATCAATACTGAAAAGTAAAACAAATAAAATAATATTTAAAAGTCATACCTCTGATTCTTTCTTGCCATTTTTATTTTTATATTACAGCCCACTCACTTGAAAATAATAGTTACACAAAATAACTAACACTTTAGTGGCTGTTTATTTCAATCACGTAACACAAACACAGTCGAAAAAAAATTAAAAATTAAAAGTTCGAAATACAAATTTGGCGGTAATCGATCACATAAGCATGTTCCCCGCGACGTTCGTGTCACCACTCTCCGAGACCGGAGCCGAGATCTCCGTACACGATATGCGCCCTACTTCAACTTAACTGGTTAGTGCGTGTGAGACAGAGACGCGTATCATTATCATTTAAAAGAAGAGGTTGGCATGTGAAAGTTACTGCTCATTACCAAATAATTATCGATTATTGTAATTTGTAAATTTGTTAAACAGTGATTAATGTAATTATTAACAATGTCCTAACAACAGAATATTTAATCTATCTTATAATAGCGCCACCTAGGAACTAAATACAGATTTAAAATGTGTGCCATTGTGGTATTGTAAGTTTACCAGCTACACGGTAGAAAATAAATCAGACTTTCATGTGTAGATGGCGCTAGCGCTGTAATAAAAATCGATGTTGATTTCTCTGAGGTGTGGTGTGATTACATTTTTTGAATTGCAAGTTCAAAATTGCTATGAGTATAATTTCTGAGTCGAACATTATTTTATTTTATAAAACAATTCTTTCATTTTTATAAAACGTTACTTTAAAAAATATAATTTTAAATGTTTGGCTCTAAAATTACGAGTCTTCATTTGAATCTAGAACAAAAATCGTAACGACCAATCTAGGCAAAAATATTGTATCAAACCCTTCCTTAGGAAATAACCTATTTTTTGTCATTCGTATTCGTAACATTCGTTACTAACATCACTCTTGTAATCCTCCAAGACATAGGCAGCGGAGTGTAGTAGGTTTTACGGTTTACCAGTGGCGTTTACGTTCTGCTGTTAAATAGGTGGTGGTTCTATTGCCATAAACCGGGCGCATATCCAGACTCCGAGCGACTACTGAAAAATCTAAATTGGAAAAATCTAATAGTGCCCGACCCGGGATTTGAACCCAGGACCTGTTGTTCAGCAGTCGCGCTCGCAACTAATAGGACCCACGAGGCAGTGAGTTTTTTAAAGTTACTAGCACTATTTTCATATTTGTAAATAGTTACCTAAAATATATCTCTCTATATTTTAGGAGACCATTTAAAAAGATGAAAATAGCTCTGTTATTTGCCTATAATAGGTAAATCAATAAAATTCGTCAAGAGTATTAAAAGTATACACTCTTTAATGGCTATACTATTGATAGGTACTTACATTTTCATCTTCTTTCCCTCGGCTTGGGAGATGGTAGCTGGTGGTGGCGGGAGATCGTCCATAGGAACCTCTTCGTTGGGCGGCGAAGGCGGCGACTTGTCGAACTCAGCAATCGGCGCCAGTTCAGGCATGGGCGACACCGAGTTGCTGTCCATCGCCGACAATTTTATGGGAGACACTTTGGCTGCTTTTAGTACCTTCGATCACCTCCGGAACAACCGGAGGATAAATAACACTCGAGTTCACTATAACACTACTACGATACTACTATTCAATTAGAGTTTGTGTATCGAATATTCGAACTTTTAGGATTCGATACAAATAGAACTTTCGAGAAGACGTCGACAACTTACGGAATTAACTCCGCGCGAAGTTGGAATCTGTAATTAAGAAAGTCTTATTGTTGTTATATAAAATTGCTTGTCATCAGCATAGATTGCTAGCGAATACATTTATTCGGGCAGTATAGACCTTGACCGGAGTAGATCGTAATATTTGTTACGTAAATGTTTTAGTGTTATTAGGTACATATAAGGAAGTATTGCTGACACAACGAGACAGAAGACAGGTTAGGTGAAGACAATCGAGTTTTTAAATTAATTGCATTGTTAGTATCCAAGTTTTGTTAGTAATTTGTTCGTTATAATGTAACTAATGTATCTTAATATATGCAGATGTTAACTGTGTAATTATTTAGCTGCTGATACATTTACTAACATTATTTACTAATAACAGTGTTTGTTAACATCAATATAAATGTAACACGTCCATTGACAGTAAATAAGAGCCTAAAATTAAAAGCTTTCATAAATATTTGTTAAGGCTGCATGTTCCCAAATATCACTTACCGGAACGGCGAGAGATAACAACTTAAGGAACAACTGCATAACTAAAAACCTTATGTAATACTTATTCACGAAAACATACAAAAATCTGCTACTTCGCTTGGCCAGTGTGGTACAATATGTTCTTAAACGTACTTATCCTGATAGGTATACAGTGGCAACAAACTTGATGATCCTAAATCCGTATTTTATCTTTACTTTAACAAAGACAGTACATTTAAGTACAGTCAGAGAAACAACCTCATTTGTTTACTCCTTTTGAACAAACAAGTCACTACAACCAGGGGTTTTTTTATAGATAGCAACACGTGTACTTAAGTGTTGATGGACGGTGATCACGGAAGGACAATGTCCTGTGCCCTACGCATAATTTAGCGTTTCGTGTCACACTACGAAAGGGCCTGTCACGCCACGAGCCCACGAAAATGTGTAAACATGTCACAAATTACTGACAAAATAATCGGTCGTTTGAACATCAATACACTAAAATACTACTCATGCACGTGCATACATATTAAATTGTTGTAAACACTAGTGTTTTAAAAATATGAACTTTGTATTGAAAGCGGTTGGACCGGTCTCACGTCGTTTTTAATATAGTTATATATTTTTATGACTAGTATACATTATCAGTTACTAAAATTGTAAAACTGTGAAATAAAATATTTTTAGTCGGTTAATCGGGCCATCCCGAAACTAGTCAGTTTCGGACATATTTATACAAGATTCTTCTATATGAGCTCCCGCCGATTGTATATAAACACTCAAGAAACATTTAACAGTAAAATCGGATTATATGTACTTACAAAGTTTTATTTTTTGTGGCTTTTTCTCACTACTTAAGAAGAATTTCATTTAGTTATTTCGCTGTTAACGCTATTCAGGACACACAGTTACTTGTTTTCCTATCTTGTTTTTTAATGCACTTCACTCCTTACCTTACTAGGTATATTTTACTCTACTTTAAATGTACCTAAAAAAGTTTTCAACAAATAATTTTTAAATAGAAATCAAGTGGGTTTTAAAACTTTATTTTACGTCTCCTTAAAACGTATACAATCTGTAATTCATTATTTATTGCCATATGTAATATTATTGTGTGATCACGACAAATCGCTTGCGGGGTAGGCACAGAGCACAGAATAATATTTCTCGTATCAAGGCGATGGTGTAGGACCGTCTAAAAGGCAATTTGTAAGTAAAACATGGCACATCGTGATTCCGAGGAGACTATTATAAAACTTTAGACATTAGAAATCCAGTCACTTTCCCTCACCACGTGAGAACTGAGTCGTGTATCTGAGTTCTAACGTTACATTAAATGTACATGAATGAAATGAATTAAATACGTACGTACACACTGTAAAATCACATTTTTAAGTCAGAAATTAGAGAGATAATAATTAATATAAGAGGAAAATCGAAAATATTGTTTTATTAATAATATCTTCACGACAGGTCTCTTAGTGGTAGACAGAGAGCACCAAGTGCCACATTTCTCTGTCTGTACAGACTCATTGTAATCATTAAAATTATAAATTGTTTTTTTTCCCGGTAATAATCGTTATCTGTTATTGTATTGTTTGTCGTAAGTATTGTTTTTATTTATTCGTGTTATTATTTAGTTACAAACTTTAACGTCAAGGAAATTTTATTAAACCGGTTGGCTTCTCCACATTTTGCGCGATGCGCTTAGTTGTAGCAAATGAACGCGGAGAATTCTTTTTTATGGATACTCGCTACAAATTAATCATCTTGAGGGCTGCTAATTGGCAATTGCCACACGCAGAGATTAAGTTTTAGAAAACTTCTTTACTTTGAGTTAATGAAAATGAAATTCGTGGCACAGCGAAAGACTTTCGTTTATTATTATTATTATACTACAAAGTAAATGTATAAAGTCGCCATAGAATCTTATTAAAATAAACCGCTTTATAAGGCACTTTGCTTCGTAATCCTATGGTGTGGTTTTGGAGAATTAACTTAAGGTAAAGACAGGTCGGTAATAAGGTTTCAATTTTCTAACACCGCTCTATACTAACATTAATAATACCTTTAAAAATCCAGGAAGCACATAGCGACATTACTGCAGCTTGTAGCTATAGGACATTAAGCCCTAGAACGGATCTAGACAGATAGAAATCCTATTATACCGTGATCAGAACGGGTACCCTCACTCTGATTGTAGGATTGTCGCTCGCTATAAAATAGGTCAAAGGCGCAACAATTTCGCTATAAATTAAACGTTCTAAATAATTAATTACTCACCATCGTAGCAAGAATTACACGGTTAAGGAAATAACAATTGTACTGAAGAATAAGATACATATTTTTCACAGGAGAAACTTCCCCTGGTAAAATAGAAACGACGCAATTTGTCGGGGTGTTGTTCTCGACACTAACAAAGCACAAGTCCCGCACTGCATCCTATCTTTATTTAATTTCCTCCCCCGCACGCCGGGACATTGAGACAAATACTAATGTGACATAGACGTACAAGCTAGTGTGTCTTGTTCAAGATAGAGTGACGTATTTAACTTGATCTAGACTGCAATGTTAATTCATTAAATTACATTTGACGAATGCTCACGATATATTATTGACGAGAATTGTTTGGTATTCAGAATATTGATATGTTCCATAAATACCTATCTCGCATTGCATCGTAATTCCTATCTACGTTATGTCGGCATAGCAATGGAACCAATCCTCATTTAATTTCCGACCGCCGACGTGTAGGTCGTATCGGCACGTGATTAAATATTATCAACAAGCATCTTAAGGTTTTATGACTATAAACGTAACGTCACGCCTGTAATCCCCGAAGAGGTAGGCTGAGGAGTGTAGTACACGCACACGTTTCACCAGTTACGTTTGCATCCCACTATGGAATAGGTGGTGAAGTTTCGATCATTTAAGCTACAAATAAATGACAGAAAATTCTCTGCTGTGCCTTACACAATTGGACGAGAATACTGAGATTGGTTACGTAGGAATTGTTGTCATATGGTTTTGCCAGTACACTTAGGTAGTACCTAAGCAGAGAGCTATACTTAAGTAATATAAATATTACATTAAGCGTTATATTATAAACATCGATATCATCGTCAGCTCCTTACGTTACACTGTTAGATAATTGCGTGTATGAAAATAGTGATGAATGTCAGTAGAAGATTCGCGTCAGGTCTGTCAGAATTATACACTCCATACTTGCGAACAAACTCCGAACTGAGGTGGAGTTACGATATAATAGTAATCCCTGACCAGGTTTTCTTTAAACATTGTAGCCAGCCAGCTACATTTTTTAATTAAAATGTCAATAATGTGTTCAGCTATTACTTTCTTGACAAAAAAATCTGGTAGGTTTATTTAATTAAAATTATTTAATAATGTATTTATTTTATAAAACCAATTATTTCATTTTTCAAAAACTGCCAACCCGCACTCGGGGAGCGTGACAGACTGTGGCTTTAACTCGTGCCCACCAGTGGAGAGATAAGAGGGTTGATGATGATGGCGAAAGATATTGCAAATATAAAACAGAGGCAATTATTTATTCATTTAGAAGAATTAAGCTGTATAAATACAAAATGAAATGCTAAGCGGTGTACAAGCAGACACAAGCCACAGCGCACTTGTCCGCTACTTCTTATCCTTATTAAATTTCCTTTTAGACACTACGTGACACAGATGTTTGAATTAATCATTTAACTACACTGGATATAAAACTTCTTGGGCTATATTTTAGAATTTCCTTAGTGAAATGCGAATGTTGAAAAGTGCAGGTATTTAGTAGACCAGGATTCTTCTACCTTCATCAAATGGAGCGGATACTGGCTGACGGCGGAATAAGGAATCTCCTAAGCCGCTGTTTGTGTATGTACATACTCGTATGTATGGAGAGAGTGATTAATGTGCACGATGCCCATTGGGTTTGTAAACATAGTGATATTAGGCGCCCTCCGTTTCTGTCGGCTCTGTAAGGGAAGGGCGTGATATTGTAAAAAATAGTCATAATTCTTAGGACTTTAGTTTCGTAGTGATATTAATAAAATATTCAGTAGTTACTTATAACGTCTAAAAAAAAATCAGCGCCGTTGAAAATAGATAATTTCAGAATATACCTATGCATTCCGTTATTTATGTGAGCTTTATTTTTGTTCTACGATGTTCAAACTGAAACAATAATAATTAGTGATCGCTTTGTTGGATCCCGATGTGTTTCCTACAGCAAATAAATAACCAAGTGACACTTAGTCAGCGTGGCAGACTACGGCCTTAACAGTTCGCATTCTGAACGGCCAACCGTATCCGGCAGTTTATAACCTATAAAGTTGGAACTGTATGGAAAACTAAACTAGACGTTGAATAAAAATGTAGGAAGCAAATATAAACGATCGAAAAGAGTTCTGCGAATCTCTGACGCAGGAACACTCACATCATGGAAGTAACGCGGAGTGGGACGCGTAGTAAAGTGCGGTCGCTCTAGAACGAAATGGAAACACATCTAGAAATGAATCCCGGGCTTTTAATTCAATATGATTTTTTGTAAAGTGTTTACGTTCCTCGCATTTTTTTGTGACAATCTTTTTCTCCTATAAATCCACGACAATCGCTGTGTGGTAGACAGCCAGTACCGAGTGTCAAATATCTTTATCCTTATTGATCTGACGTTGTCCTTCTACATTCATCGCTTAATTCACACACGTACGCCGGTTTCGGATACTCTTGACTCATCTGTATTCACTCTCCTAATACAATCAGCAAAAAACTAAAGTAAGTAAAGAATACACTTTTAAGTATCATATCAAAATATGGCATTTAAATATTAAACAAAACGCGTAACCGTCAAAACTTATGTTACTGATATTGCAAGTAGCAAAAAACACGGCAAAATAGCACACAGTTTTAGACAAATAACGCTGAATACTCGAGGCGAGAACAAAGATGTGAAAACGGTACGCCTGGAAACGAGGACAGGAGTCAAGTCCTGAATCGATTGCACGCCTCGTCCTAGCGTCTACTCTTTTCATTACAGCATGAAATGTACAATGAAAAAAGGTAACATTACCATCACTAGTTTATTAGGGCACAGTAAAGTTATTTTGTTATAGCAAAAATCCTACGTTAATCTAAATAAAATAAAGTTTGCCTTATAACATTTTGAGTAATTAATAATGATTATTTAAATTATTTTCCTAATCGGTCTTTCAACTTATCTTGCTGTAATACCTACATACGTACAGATATACCGAAATCGATTCTTAATAGATTAATATCGATGTTAAAGAGTCGATTGTCAAAAGCATTGCTGCTCCTGCTGAAGTAATAATATATCTGAGTTATACGTTGTTCTATTTCCTACGTACTTGTGAGTCAAACCACCGCCACATGTGGGCGACGTGATTCAGTGTAGTTGACAACCGGAGCCCCGGAAGCTAGAATTTGCTGAAGATTATTATTCACGTATTCAATAATACATGCGTATATTTCACAAATATATACCTATCATGTACCTTCGCAGTCCATTTGAGTACTTCACTGCCTAGTTAAAAATGTAAATTTGATCAAATTGAAAAAATTAATAGATTCTCTTGATACAGTTGTATTATGTATAAAACATTTTCCAAATAATGATAAGCGGTAAGCATCTTACGAACTAATGACTGACTGACTATTTACTGATTGGCTAATGACTGACCGACTTATAACTGACTGACTACCGCCTGAATAAAAATATGATTAATAGGCTTCACCAACGTAAAATTATATTTGTAAGCCCTTGCTATTCTCGTATCATGAGACCTTTTAATGAAATAACAGGTGACCTCCTCGGTAAATGTCGATGGTGAATTACTAAATGAGTAACAGGGAGAGCTAACAAAATTTATATATTTCTAGAGCAAGGTCCATGGACGTTAAATTATGTCGTTGTCAGATATGTACCTACACTTATAGACACAGTAGGCACGAATAAAACTTTAACTTAAGATTATAACAGATAGTTACATTCATTGTTTTAACAATCGCCGATTCCAATTGTTCTTATTTTGTCACTACTGGTGTAATATGAAAGTGAAAGGCTTGTGTATTAAAAAAAAATCATTATATTCATTTATAATTTGTTGGAGGAAACGAAAATATAGATAATAAATTATGAATATAGTAACATCACGCCTGTCATTGTCGAAGAGGTAGGCAGTGAAACGTAGAACACTCCCACGTTTCGCCAGTTACGTTTGCGTCCCACTATGGAATAGGTGATGAGCCAATTGCCATACATCGGGCACTTATCCAGATTCCGAGCCACTACTACAAAATCTAAATTAGAAAATTTAGTAGTGCCGGGCCCAGGAATCGAACCCAGGACCTCCCGTTCGGCAGTCGCACTTGCAACCAACACGACTAACGAGGCACTAAATGTATATGAAAATTACAACGCTACATATTTTCCATTTGTCGGTAAAGTTAAATATTTTTATGAGAAAAAAACAATATTTCAGTTTATATTCAGCTTTACTCTGCTCGTTTTTAAAAATGATCAAAATTCGTAGTGGTACTGGTGGTGGACAAATCATCGTGGTGGTACTGAAACGACATGTCATAAATTTGATTATAAAAACGCGCGGTTCCAATGTCTTTGAAGTACGTACCTACCTAATAAATTGGCACACGGAGCACGCGTCGCCACTGGGGACGGCTGCAGTCACCGTGCCGTGGGGAAAGTGTTGGTCGTCCGATGTAATGCCATTATGATAGTGTACACATGATGTAATATTATAATGATAGCGTAACATAACGTAACATCACGCCTGCACCTGCCCGAAGGGGTAGGCAGAAAAGTGTAGTGTACATTCGCACGTTTCACCGGTTACGTTTACGTCCCACGATGGAATAGGCGGACAACCTATTGCTTCATGACTGGTGATGAAAAGTAATAATTACTCTTCGTCATCATCATGAAAAACCGTTTTATCACACAATTGAACACGTCTTTCCACAGTATGAAAAAGGTTAACGCCAATGTCTGCCATGTTGGCCAAGTGCCGGTGTACGACGATTTTTATTTATTACTAACCGAATTAATTAATCTCCCGTTTCATGGCATCGTATAACATCCACAATTTTACTTTATGGCAAACTCTAATTCATAATGCATTCCATATTTCAGTACTGCATCTAAATAAAATTTATGAACCCGAGTAACTTGTTTCATAACATTCAGTAAAGTAATACTCTTTAGAGCAACGCACTTCGTGACCTCATCTGGACATCTGTTCAAGAAATCTAACCATATCCATGTCATCTTTTCATAATAACGCCACTTATTAATTATTTATTAGTCATGGGTAAATAATGTTGATTACAGAGTCGAAGATAGTTCTAGATGGCACTTAATATTGAACTTGTGAACATCGTATTATTGACCTTTCACAGTTCAAACGAAATTTCAGTGGAAATTTTGCTTTTACTTTTAAATTGGATACTTCATTTTTTTCCCGAAAAATATTTCGGGATCTATGCCGATGACATGTATAGATCTATAGTTTTACGAATTCAAATATTATAGAAAATAAGGTATTTTTTCATAAAAATCATTGACTGTCTTTTAGGTAGTAAATTATTTGTCGGTCTTAATTTATGTCAAGTTTATGATTGCATATAGCCATCTGACTGACGTTGAATTAGAAATCAAACCGGAACAAAAGTATTAGGACTTCTGTACGACGTTTTGTAAGTGTAATGAATGCAGAGGAAGTACTGGATATATGGCAGGTCGTGATCCAAATAACGTCTGTCTCTTTCTTTCACTGTGACAAAATAGAAGATATTTTGTTCTGAGTGTAAAAACTTTCCATATAAATGATCAAACCAAATATGCGAGAAAACTAGTTGAAACTAATTTATCGTTAAAGATTCTAGTCGCCGCATGACATGTGACGAACCGATCTCCCAAGCAATTTCATAACTCGATCAATGCTACCAATTCACACAGCGGCGAATTGCTAATCAGGGTTACCGCATTCATCATCCTGCCAGTGCCACTATTTCAAATTCCCGTGCAAGGGTCTCATGCCGACTATGTATCCTGTGACGGAGTTTATAGAGGCAATTATGACTTGGCAGCTACGCGAGGAAGCGGCCAATTTGATATGGCCTCAAATCATTGCGATGCAATGGGGAAGGCTCTCCTACGCGACTGGATCCGGACCACCTCGTAACTCCACGATTTATACGCCGATATAAACATATGCCTACTATTTAAGAAGCTGAATGGATGTTTGCATAATACTGTCGGATGTTGTTCTACATTAGTTGGCATAAATTTAACATTATTGACAAAACGCTTTGTGTATTTTTTATAAATATCTGATTGTACACATAAATATATTGATACATACAATAGTTTAGATATTTATAAAGAGCTAAGAAGTGATTTAAAAATGCGACAGAAGTAATTAGGTACGTATCAGATTACCATCGACTAGTTCTTATTAAAACAATGCCAAGATATTATTGTTTTATAAAAGAACTAGAGATAAAATTAATAAAAAATATTATAGATAGAAAAAAACACGACTGTTAGGTAAAACTTGTTAATATTAATATAAATTATTACATAGATTAAAAAAATTACATAATAAATCTAGTTTAAAAAAATGTACAATTCTAATTGGGATAAATATTTATTTTGTAGTAATAAATGGACTCGATTTGTACACAGACCAATCACGTTTTTGATTAACTGTAAACGAGAAACAGAATTGTCAGTTCCCAGAACCTACACCGCACAGATGTTTGTCTGGTGATAGAATTAATTATACCAATAATTGTACAGGGACATTTCATTCGTGAAATTAAAAGCATCGCCCCATAGTAGGTAGACAATGTGTACAATTTTCCATTCGTATCATAAATATTTAATATTGATTCATTCCTCGATTAAAATCCAATGAGTATTCGTTTAGGTAAGTGCTAATTAAATTAAATTTGGATCAAGTGATTAGATAACTGAATAACTAACATTTAATAATAATATCTGTATTAATAGACTTTATGTCTCTTTCAGTCTTTCTAGTCCTCAAAGATTTGTGAA
>DWDV01000041.1:0-24727 GCA_018245615.1 Mimoniades ocyalus | reverse complement strand
CACTGCTGTTATAAGGCAGAAATAGGTGTGGCGGTGGTGCCGCCGGAGTCGAACCACAGAGGGTTCTACCACCAATAATTTACTTCAAGTTTATATGTTATATATTTAAAAAGTGAATGATTTTGCCTCTTTGCTATCGTCTACCATTATCAAAGATATGTTTATGGTTACACTCAATTTATGATCGAAAAAAAACAGTTTCTTTAATACTTTTGATTAATAATGCAGTCGAAATCAATACACATGGCTAAACGAAAATATTTTCATGTAAAATACTTTCAATAATTATTTAATAACCCATTTTTGACTCGCATTCTTCAATATTAAAGAAACCTTGAAATATACCGAAATAAGACGTTACCTCATCATAGATTTGTTCCAGTTGGGTTTTTTCTATGCCAAGGTCGTCGTATATAATGTCTCCAGAGACCGGAATGAGTTTCTTCATCACATGCGGTTTCTCCGTTCTTATTCTCGCGAACAACTGTAATTGGAACCGAATATTGACTATATAATAATACGTTTGTGAAGAGAGTGATGAATATAGAAGAATCACGTCAGGCTTTTAGATATAAAGATATTTAGCTCCCTGTCCTCTGCTTACCACGTGAGGGACCCGACGCTATGATATGATAGTATCTAATTACCACATTTAAATTAATAAGTAGCATACATTATATGCAATCAGATATGAAGTACGTTGTGTGGTCGATGACCAGCGGGGTCGATGACTCACGGGCAGTTTCCACATGTCCTCGACGCGCGACTCCGGTGTCTTGCCGCGCTTGCTCCTGATCACCGCGTACACGCACTCCAGGTCCGGCACGCTGTACAGCAGCTTCTCTATCAGCACCTTGCCCATCAGCCCGGACGCGCCCGTCACCAGCACCTTCCGCCCTCGATACCACTCGTTCACTTCTGACGCCATTCTGTTTTGGTAACTGGAAATTATAACTATAATTAGGTATATTTAAAATTGTATCTCGTGGTTCAATTTTTTTTTAACCAAAGCGCGCGCCTTGAAACGCGACATAATGTAGCTATTAATGTCAATTAGTTCAGTTAGTATTAGTTAATAATAACCATTGGTTGTAGATAATACTTTGTTATAAAACTGCTAAAATAAAAAGAACTATTATTGAACATAAGCCTTGTTCAAACATGTTACCATGGTTTAGTCAGCGAGAGTTAATAAATCCTATTCGAGGCCAGTCACAGGTGCGTTGCCACTGCTGAGGATTGAGCTGGTTACTTAACTTAGTGATTACATTTAATTTCTGTGGTAAAGACTAGGGCCGGTCGATATATGTACCGTAGTAGTGTCCTCTCTCTCGCGGGCCTCCGCGTTCCCAGGCCGCACGCCATTTCCCTGAATCCGGCGCTTGATATCTTACCGATACAAGATCAGCACTCGGCGATGTCCGTATTCTTTTTTAATATTATTTATATAGGTGGTACATATATGATATAACTCAGACAAAAACATTTTTTTTTCCAACAATTGCCGCGTGACAGACACGTGTATAAACCTGCTAGTCCCAAACTGTGTACAGGTTCTCCATCTTTGGTTGGGAAGGTGTACGATTGGGATGAGTGACCTGTTGGTTTTGTGGTTAGTGCACTCGACAGCTTAGCCGGAAGCCGGAAGGAAGCCGTTCGATTTCCATCCAGAACAGATATTTGTCTGATGAGCACAAGTATCTGTCTTGTGTAAAAAAAAACTATGTATATCAGTACATCTTTATATGTATAAACAGTGTTCATAAGGCGTTTGGTTACCATAGCCAGGCTCTATTTGGGATTAGATGCCTGTGTGTGAAGAGGTCCCAAGATATTTATTTACTATACGCATTACATAAAATTACAGATAATGGTCGCTACGCATATTGGGGTTTACACGGCCTGAGTTCTAACGGTGAGGTGAGTGCAAGTAGCTAGAGCAAGTGTGATTCCGCAACAGCGACCAGTGTTGCAAGACGCGGCGGTTTACGGACTCGCGGCGAATTACTTGCCAACCGCAACCACACGGAATTACACCTCAATAGTTTTGTATTGACATTAATGCGTATCGCTTCTTAAGAAAGATTCTTACGAGTTCGAATAACTTTCAACGCACATTGCAATCTTGAATAGAAACTTGGGTATTTCCCAGCGTAAAATTTAATAAAAGCGAATAATTTAGAATTTTCTAAGAATGGAAATGTTATTTACCTAATTAAATGTTATTAACGATTATCTACCAATAGTTCATTGTTCAAATGTTGGCCACGGGTCTTCTCTCAGCTTGAGGATTTAGGCCAGTTGAACACGCTGACCAAGTTCCAAATTGACAGACTAACAGACCCCGGACGCCTAAGAAAACATTACGCAGAACTCTAAGGAGCGTAGGTTTATTCTCGAAATCTTCATTGTGTAGATGTGTAATGTACCTAACAAAAAATAATTCAAATATTAAATAGAAAATGTTTTCAAAACACAAATTGAACACTTATCTGTTAATGTATGTACCGATTCAATTTTACATGGATTCCGAAGTTATATAACTCTAAGTATGTTGATAGTACAAGGCCACAATATATTGAATAATATTTGTTATAAAATAGAATCCGGTTTGGCATAGTACACTTTCCCCGGCACCTCTGCCGGCGGCTTAGATTCCACATAATATTTTCGGTTCGCGTACCAATATTGAAATAACTGTCTCGTTCAACTCTCGCGTCTTTTATTTACATATTTTGGACTTTCCTTTTGTGAATGTGTTTTGTAATTGGGTTCGCCACCGTTTTCCAATGACAGACGATCAGCATAATATAAAATAAAGGTAATAATAAGTTGGATATTCCTTACCTAATTTTAATGAAGTTTCTACTTACAGTGTTAACAATGTTAAAGTCATACTAAGCTAACAGACGCATGCATCTACGCTAGTATAGGTACCATAGATCGTGAATCCCATGATTAAAATAAAAATCTAGTAAGAAATTCGTTCATATATCTCTGTAGGCTCACCCTCTACTGCGTAAGACTTAACATAATGATGAATGGTTGGAATACTGCACTCTTCTGCCTACCCCTTCAGCAAAATACATGTGTTATGTTATGTTATCCAGTTGAGTGAATTGACAAAGGTTTTGTTATTTATCATTTGTTATGAACATAAATTTAATAATTAATTAGTTTTTTTATATTCTAGTATTATTGTATTTTCTTATACAGACGTATTTTATTGTACTAATAATAAGACAATGCTGTCGCATTGGATCATGCCTGTAATGATAGAAATGATGTTTAATAAATAAATAAATAGACAAATAATCCTATTCCTATAGGACAATATCGGTAATCGACTTCAAGACAGACAAGTGTCATGATCAAAGCACCAAACCCTTGGATTTGTAATAAATGTTAACTCCGTTTGTGTTTTATTAAGCAATGTAGTTTAACAGGCTAATATGTAGTCTTCGTTCCACTTACACAATTATCTTTCGCGGGAATTTATCTCAAGTACCTTTTATAAATCCTCATGTAGCACAAATGTTAACAGTTAAGATTAAAAGGTCATAAGATTAATGACATGTTGCGAGTGTTACATATAACTACAAAGGATATACGTACAGAATGTTATCTACATACGCAAAGCACACTTCAATATAAATTGTTTTTATTCTACACAAAAAACATCATATAGTTTAGGTACATAGATTTTTTAGTTTTACCCTGAAACGAAGTGACGGTAAACAATTAGTAAGGTAGGTACATAAATTTTGGAATTTCTTATAACAAGGTCTTTCTTGTAGTGTTTTCTTGTTTAACAAAAGCGGCATTGTCAACAAAGCCAATGTCATTCTGTTTGTTTGTCTGGTACGTTCACATATCAAAGTTGCAGTGTTTTTTGTTAAAATTTAGTATGGACGTACCTTAAACTCTGTAAAGGGGCACAGAATTTTTAGAATACTTTTCTCAGAACATTATGTTATAACAATGTGAGATGTAGTTAATATAAAACGAGGCATTGTGGTGTCAGTCAACTTAAGGTCAAATTAAGATGAGAGAAGAAGTAAATAGACATACTAATATATGTACCTATGTACATATATGCTAAACAAAGTAGATATGGTCTTCATACCGCACAAACAAAAATACTCAAAAAATTGGAGCTAAACCGTGGAAATTGATTAATAATCTGTATGATTTACGTCTGCCAACCCGCACTTGAGCAGCGTGGCAGACTATGACCTCAACCATTCTCAGTTTAGTTTGGAAGGTTTGTTGTGGTCTGGTTCTCAATGTCTTGACATTCTCACGTAATAGAATGTGAAGACTAAGAGAAAGCCGGCTTATACACTTTACAGACGCTCAACCACGCTTATAAGAGACCATTAATATTACATTATATGTATGTACTTTGGTCGTGTCGGTTGCAAGCGCGATTGCCGATCGAGAGGTCCTGATTTCAAATTCTGGGCCGGAAACTATCTGATTTTTCTAACTTATAATGTCTGGGTGCGTGGTGTGTGGCAATAGACTTACCACCTATTCCATAATGGGACGTAAACGTAAATGGTGAAACGTGGGACTGTACTACACTCCTCTGGCTACCTCTTTGGGGATCTTTTTAATAGTTATAATACAAACTTCGTTTTACGTATTTATATTGTAATATGCACCCAATGAATTGTAAATACTAAGCAAATAGTCGAATACTATATAACTAAAGATGAGTATCTAACTGAAGAGATACACTGGCTGCCAGTTTTTTGCAACTGAATTAAATTAATTCCTTGGTATATTTATGCGTATTTAGTTTTTCATAGTTGTTCTTTGCCATTTACGCATTTGTTTATTTTTCCAACAATATATTATTGATCGCCATGTCAAAAAATATTACACAAAAATGATCATTGAATACATGTTAAAAAATTTTTTTGCTCCAAATCTGTAATTAGCTGAGTTTTCGTTATATAATTTTTTAAATGTAATTACGAACGTTACACATTAATTGGAGTGAATACGTAAAATAATTACCTACATACATTACGCAAATTGCATAAGACCTGTAATTTTGATACGAAAATTTCACATACATTTTGGTTTTAAAATGTTGCTTGAACATAATGCTGCTTAAGATAACTTTATGTACACTATGTTGAATGAATGAACTAGTGAATGAATGGCATTGTTAGAGCGAAGAGTACAGCATTATTAAGAGTTGTACATCGATTAAGGTCTGTAGGATACAAAAAGTGTTGTAATGAACCAATTTTGAATAAATGATATTTGAATTTGAATTTGAATTTGAATTTGGATCCATAATAGGATCTGATCGGGAAACGTACTCTACATTTCTCTATCAGATCATGGATGAATGAATGACCATGATTATACAGCGAGTTTTAAGGGCGCTACAAAATTTCCACCAGTAATAGCATTGTGAAACCTGCACAAAAGTTCCCTATAATTTTCTCAAAGGCGTGTGAAATCTGCCAATTGACACTTGGTCAGCGTAAAAGATTAAGGCCTTAACCATTCTCATTCTGATAAGAGGTCTGTTTCTAAGAGGAAAACTACAAAAGGTTTGTTGATGAATATCAAATATCCTGCATACGTGTTGGCACTGCGTCACATCTATAAATATTTTTCATATAACATAGGAAGTTACGTAAGAAGCTAAAGAAACTCAACAATTACGAAGAAAGAGTACCTAATGCAATGCAGTCGGATTTTAATGAGTACAGACAGTGCGTGCGTGACGCTTACCAACATTTTCGTGTTTGTTTCAATAATTATTCAACTAAATTTCAATATTAACATAATCCTTTATTATTCCATTCTCTAATTAGAGTCTTTTCAAGAAAAATGATAGATTATATCCAGTCTGCTTGACTGCTGTTAGGTCTCGTTTAAGTCTAATAAGCAACAGGGATTAAAATCCCTATTTCCCCCAGTGAGCGATTAAATAATAAATATTCTCTAGTGTATCGTGACTTGGTGGAAACAGGAACACACATCCACAACGTTTGTGTTAGGTTTAGAACAGGAAGCGTAGCACACTTTGTAATATAAAATATATTGAGTTTTGTTTGACGTCTATAACCAACCTCGAACAAGACTTTTAGTAAGTAAAAATATGGCTCTTGTATATATCATGAACTAATTATTTTAAGGCACAGTGAATTAGCGTAACTGGTGTAACATGGGAGTGTTCTACCCTCCTCTGCTAACGAAACTATTCGGGGATAATAGGCGTGATGTTACGTTCATTAGTGATAATTGATAATAGGAACGCTTAAGCTGGGGCTGTTAGTAGTCTTATACCAGTTGGAACACGTGAATATGAGTCAGTCAGTGCAAGTCCCACTCGAAATTAAACATATACACTTTGAGGACTAAAATGGTCACCTTTAATATACAGGTAAACCGGCATCCACTCACTTTTCATTTAAAAAAACCAGCGTTGGAACAGAAAAATTGTTGCTTTAATTAAACACAATTGTAGGAATAATTGAACGGTTCAACAAATTACATAAACAAACTGTTATTAGATTTGAAACTAATTATGTGTTTATCTCTGTATTGCTACTTGTAACGTACTGAAGTTAATTTGTAAGCAGTTATATATATCAAATATTTATGTAAGAATTGAAACTTGCTTTTGAATACATTGGTCTTAATGAAGTTCGAGAACGTAAAACATTTGTTATACAATTTTCGTGAATCATGCAGTAAGTTATGTTTTATTTTTATTACTTTCACGTAAAGTGTAAATATATTATTCTGATAGAAAGTTGTAGCACAACATAATTCTTATAATTTAAGCAAAGACAAAGCAATATGATTTTGATAAATTTCTAAAGCAATTTTAGGACTATTATAAGATTAAAAAAATAAATAAAAAATCGATAAATATAAAAAGATAATTTAGAGTTATATATCTTTCAATAATCAGATTAATGAGCAATTGTCTTTACAACCTTGACATTACAAGAAAAAAATCTGTGTTCAACAGTAGAAAGGGCTTATCACCAACATTTATCAATAAAATAATATTACTATTATCATAACATCACGCCAAGTCCCTTACGCGGTAGGCACGGAGCACCGAGTTAAAATACCTACGAGTATCTCCTCTATCTATAACTATACAATATTATTCGCTTCTACATACACTACAAGTCCACTAACTAATGAAAGGTATGGTGAAGTGATAAATATAGTTATGTCTAAAATACGATTAAAAACTTACCGCGCGTGTTATTTGTATGAGTTGTTAGGTGTGAGACACAACACAAGAGGTAGAGAGCGGGTCGACCAACTGAGTTGTATAACTCTGGTATAACCACCTGCTGTTTAGGTGGTGGAAGGAGGTGCGCGAGCCGCGAAACTGTTTTGTTACGATGACGCGAACGGTGAGGCGCAACCGTACCACAAAACGAAACAAACATTCGTAATAGCTGATAATTGACAACGATGTCATCCTTAATACCCTCTTACCTTTGTGCTTCACGCTATGATCGTTTGAAAATTAAGTATGGTGATTTTGTTAACGTGATGGTTGTACTAAAGCTATAACAAATAGAGGTTATTAAGGATCCCTAATATTTCACAGCTTTCACAATCATCGTCGCCAGATATTTTATTGTTTCAATGTTCCATACTCTTCAGAATAAATTTAGGTATTTAAATAATTAAACAAATTGAATTATTATGTATTTCTTGTACTGTCATAAGAATGCGCAGGTCAATATGCTGTGCAAATTATGTTAAGGAAAATGTAATCGAGAACAGCATTTTTTTGCTTAAACAAACTTAATCTTGACTGATTCCCACGGGGTTATTTACAAATGCAATGTCTTTACAATATCGTAACACTACATAAAATATTACCTATAAAAAATTGATACGAACATTAACAATTAATTGTGTTCATTTAGTATTGCAAGTTTTTTATAATAATCTCGCAAGTACCTAAGTCAGGTGATATCCCTGAAAAGTAGTAAAACGGGTAGATCAAGCCCAGCTCTTTGAATTCCCGTACAGCGCTGACGAAGAAAGCAGATTCTTTCACGTTATTACATCAACTAATTGAAAGTACCTACATCAGTATAAAATACGAAATAAATATATTACCTTGGCGAACCTTTTTTATATTACTACAAAAACATAACTTATAATATTATATGTGTTGAATTTTCACATTTTTTTATTAGGGTCAATTCATATAAATACCTATAATAAGGACACTACTGTTATAGGTAAATAGAATAATTTAGAGGAAGGTATAATAGCTATATGTAGCGTTAACGGAACGCTGTAATTTTTTTTATTCAAGTTACATCGAACAAAATAGGTTTTTTAAAATAAAAGATATTAACATTGCTCACAAATGTTTCTAATTTATGGCAACATTTTTCATAAACTCGTTTATTATATTATATTTAGTTCTCAGTTAATTTAAACTTTTTCAGATTATAATCTCAGTACATTGGCAATGTATTTTGAATTATACTTATTTGAAAATGATGAATAGATGATTAATAATAATGTTGGTGTTGTATAGACAGTAGCTTATTTAGTAAATTATTTTACGTTCACGTAGCGACATCTATAACAACTCTAAAGTATTAAGTCGACATGAATGATTGAACGTACAATACCCCTTCTGTACAATCATTAAAGCAAATTTACAAAATCTTGAAAGTCACTATAGATGGCGCTGATTACCTATATTGTATAAGATAAAATCTTTTAAAATATCTTTTCACACTACATACCTACTTGTAAAATTTATGTTTCATAAAGCTTACACGTAATTATATAATATAAACCACGCATTGGATTTCCAATTCTGAATTGAATAACATATAGCATTTTAAAGTACTTTTATCAACCAACGGGTCGCTCAATTTATTAATATTAATTCGACGACAACGCAAATTACAATGCTGAAGGTAAAAGTAGGTGACTAAAGGATTCCTGCTCTGGTAGATGAGCTTGTTACGAGTACACTCATCTTGACAACTACAGTGACCTCTAGTTTTAACCCGATCTACAAAAACTTCGCCAAATCTATCGAGTTTTGGATAGCTTGTCACCCATCTACTTTCATGTGCACTAGTTTAATTAAAACTAGATCATTTCTCTTATCTCTATACTATTAAAATTTGTCATTCCAGCGCGACATCTGTGCCTGGCAGAAGGACGCAAAAAGGATTGCAACCTTTATTCCAGTAGAATACTAACCGAATTCTACCTCTGTATTTTTAATGTTTTGTGTAGAAAAGGATACAGAACCGAGGCATTTATTCATATTAGCCTGATTTTGTTTACTCTGTCAAGAATGCACACATCATACAACAAAAACACCTCTCTTAAAACTCACAGGATACTTGTAGTTTCACGCCCCGAAGACGTAGGCAGAGGACTGTAGTACACTCCCACGTGATCAGGTCTATAAAGATTGAGATATTTCGCATTCGGTTCCCCCTGCCTACCCCGTAAGGGAGCCAACGTAACTATTTAATAATAACTATTTTTGACTAGTACATCTAAACAGTGATATTCTGATATTCTGCCTATTTTCAAACATTTAGAATTGACAGTTGTTTAATACTTTTCATTATAATACCACTTTAAATGCTTATCAGTTCCTTAATGGATACAAAGCGGGTAACGTCATCAGAACCGATATTCGACTTTCAGTAGCATTCAGTATTTTCGTCGGGTAAATACTAGTTGTGTACAAATGTTTGATAATTGAAAGTTTAATATTTGTACTTAATAATTAATCACCAGTTTTTTGTCGTGGCAATAAGCTCACCGTTTATTCCATGATGGGACGTAAACGGAACCGTTGAAACGTGTACGATACTCCTCTGAGTCCTCTGCCTACCTCTTCGAGGATTAGAGGTGAGATGTTACGAATCAAGTTAACAGTCAAGTGTACTTTTAATACTTTAAATAAAATAACATACTTTTTTTAGTTTCTGTCACAGGTGAATTATAATGTTTTCTTTTTTATTGTGAGAATGGAAAACAAAAGAGTAACGTGGGACGCTACTGCGCAGCGGACCAGTTGCTGTTTTCCCGCCAAAAACTAAGGTACGGTTATATTAATTTTTTTACCGATTGTACTTATTCTATTGTATAATGATTACGTTAAAGTGATTACTTTAACCTTATTAGTGTTATTATGCTTTGTTTGTGCTATATTGTATAATATAATATTGTATAATATAATATTGTATAATATAATATTGTATAATATAATATTGTATAATATAATATAATAATATGTACCTATAACGATTTAACGACAACATAGACGGGACTGCGGGACATATTGAAAGAACCAGTAGATGGAAAGTGTTGCCTGTGCGCGTGTAAGGATGAAACCACACAACACGTACCTATCAGGCTGCGAAAAACTAGCTGGAAATTATTATATCAAGCGACATAATAATCTTGTTCAGTACATCTACTGGTATTTAGATAAAAACGTAAAATAGACATTCCTAACCTTTGGTTTTTTATATTTCCGTTAATATTAAGTAATGCAAGGTTTCGAAATATACATTTTTGATTTTTTACATATACATCAGGAAAAATCTAACAAGTTCAGTAACGATGTCACTGTGTGAAAATATTTTGTAACATTTAAAGTTTTGACGTTTTTCTAATGTAATTTATTATTAAGCCGTTTCACCAAGCTCCAGGCGGGGCGAGCAGTATGCTCCGAGTGCCTAATACATATCTCTGACATTATGGTCCTTTAGTGCTTCTACAATTATCACTCTTCATACACGAACGCCAGTTTCGGAGACTTCCGGAGACCAGTATGTATTGCCTATTTAATCAATATAGGTTAGTCTTGGCCTCGCTCGGCACATTCATAAGTTAACATTGACGTATTCCAAAAAAGTTATTAAAATCATTATATTTAAATGTATTATATATGTAATTGAAAACTATTCTCCTATTCCATCGTGGGACATAAAAGTAACTGGTGAAACGTGGGAGTGTTCTACATTCCTCTGCCTACCTCTTCCGGGATTACAGGCGTGATTTTACTTTACTTTTAATTAAAAACGTAGCGGCAAATTTAAATTTGCTGGAACAGGATACGGATATCACGATTTAAGTCTACAACTAAATGATTTCTATTTCCGGTTGATGTTCAACACAAGCTTCGTATACGTCTATCACATCTATTATAGCTGGATAACATCTGTGGCGGATTTATCTCGTATAATGACATAAATGCAATCAAACATGTATGTTTATTACAATTGAATTATATAAGACCCAGCTAGGAAGGGATCGGGCGTGATGTTAATCGTAAGACTGAGAAGGTATGCAATATCAAGAAAATGAAGAAGGAAATAAATTTAAAACCAAACGTAACATTACGCCTGTAATACCCGAAGAGGTAGGCGGAGGAGTATAATACAGTCCCACGTTTCACCAGTTGTGGTTAGTAAAATAAATGTATTTAAAACAAGAAAATTGGAAATGACAAAAATGAACAAAAAAAGATCATGTAGACTGCGAAATTAATTAAAAATTCACAGCTAGAGATATTTAGCGCACGGTACTCTTTGTCTACAGAGACAATATGTAGTTAAATGTATCATGAGTACAATCTATAGGATACCGTAATAATCTAATGCTTACGAACGGCTGCAGACGAAAATGAATAAAACATCTCGCATCATCATCGTGATGCATCATCAACGTATTAGCCAATACACATGAGTCATATAACGCGACATATATATCACTCTAGTTGTATCTAACATATTTAATGTTTATGGATGCAGGTACCAAGGGAGGCCGTGAGTCACCTATTGTGATCAAGTACGTCTGATACTGACTGATAGGGTATCACAAGTCTCTGCAACCGACGCCGACGTGCACATTTGGAGTGGTCAGTGTAGCAGAAGCACCTCAGATCTATAAAGTTACTTAGTATTCTATACTCTCTGCACACCTCGTAAGGGACCTGTCGTTATGGTGTAGCTAGCTCACTATCTATTCTATGGTTAATGTATCTAAAGTATATTTTTAGAATCGTCAATTTGAGTTCTATTTTTCAAGGTTAATAAGATACTCTAATAAGCCATATGTGGGAATTTGATAATATTACGGAATCAAACATATTTTTTTATATTAATTTAACTCGGTATATAGACAGATAGCGCACCTGATCCTAAGTGATCATCGTCGCCTCTTGACATGTGCTAAACCCATTAAACCCACCTTACAGCGTTCCATTTCCGGAACCTCAGAAGGAAACTCGTTCCAAGTATTATACGTCTGCGGTAAAATTGTCCACTGCTGGACATGGGCGTCCCCAAAAGGCCGTTTTGCCCATAATCCCTACGTTGGGCATGTGGGTTGGGGATTGTAGAGCATAGCTCCTCTCCCCGAATAAAAAATCAAACATCGTTTCCTTTAAAACATTAATATACAAGGCCTCATATCCACAGCGAAGGTCGTATTTTACTATTTATATGCCACAAACAGTCTCAGAATAAGCATAAATAAACGATTCAAGGTTGTTTACGGATATTATTTATAGGCGTATAGTATTAGAGGCATAACATATACATTTTTATCTGCATCTTTGAAATTGTTTCTGCACCATTAACAAATTCAATTAGAAATGTTTAATATTTGGAAGTTCAGTAACGAAATTGTCGATCTATAAATCCAATTCAAAGTCCCAAGGCGCTGTGACCTAGAAGTGAGTTATACTTGTTAAAAATTTTATTCGAATTATAGCTGTCAAGGCGCCAAAAAGAGAAAGTTGTCCACCTACGACGCGCTGGAACCTACGCAGCTTCTTCGGGTACCGTAGCGTAAGCTCTATCATATTATTTAATCGAGCTATACAGACGTATGGTCTATAAGTCACGGGCCTCTTCCGTTGCGTAAATATTTAACGTACGAAATGTGCTTTTAAAATTTCATGTTACTACTTCATTACTAGTTGTTAGTAGTGTGAGTTAGTGATGCCAAGCAAGTCATTAGTGCTTAAAAAAATAATACAAATAAGTAGTTCAAAATTAAAACACTTTTCACCGAGTGCTACAGTAAAAAAACAGTGTCGTCATAAAATGTCAGTGAAATAGTACTGAACATCACGTTAAGGATTTTGTCAGACTTTTTTCTTCTTCTTCGTGATTCCTTTTCTCAGTGCAGAGAATCGTGGCTCCTTCATGTTAAAGTCCTTTTGATTATGTTTTTCCATTCATGTCAGACTTTAGAACGGGTCAAAAACTAATGAATACGATGCTTAGCTCATTTATTGGATCCAGTAATATCAGTACATCGCCGTGCTCACTGTTGCTTATCGTGTGATATATTATCTTGCCACACTCGGCCTTGTTATCCGATATGGAAATTCGAGATGCTAGAACTGGACACGCATAAGGCACAGTGAAGTTACATGCGATATCTAGACGGAACCCCAGTCGCAGTTGATCACAGGATCCAAAGAGTTCCACACGTTCGATTTTATAGGAACAGTTCGTAGCATGCGTCGTAAAGACCCAGCGCTGCCGCAAGGCGCTGGGAGAGGCAGGAGCTTAATAGCGATAAGAACGAGTCAGCATCAACAACGCAAGATGCAAGGAATAAGATCACAGTTACCCCGAAGCTATTCCTCGCCGGCTTCGCACAGTGATCCAGACGCCATGCATTCAAGTCAACCAAAAACTTACGTTGTGCGAAGCTTTTCGTCACCTGACTCTAAACAAATGAGTTATAGAAGAAATTCAGATTCCTTCTACAGGCCGAAGACACATGGATCTAGAAGCGAACTTGACTCTGATCTTGAAAACTTTGAACAATTCGAAGAATGTTTTATAGATATTGATGCTGATCAAGAAGAAACAGTATTTGGTTCATTCAGAAGAAGCCCTGAAAAGGATGAACCAAAAAGAGTAGTCACGGCTCTACTCCCGGGCAGTGGAATTCAACGAGTTATAATTAAACCCATATCGACGGGTACCACACAAACTTTACAAAGTGCTAGGGACGCCATGAGAAGAATGCAAAAGGAGAAAGACGAAAAAGGTGAGTTATACGTTGAAATTACGTATACAGTCACAGGGCACCATAACTGAAAAATTTGATTGGGTAATAGACTTTTCGAGCAGAGCAAATTGGTCTCCATTTTGTATAATTGGATAATCATGACACCTTTTGTCAGTCTCATTTCAAAATGAGTCAATTTAAGACCATGTCCTAAATGATCTTACGAAGTAAATTGATTGCATGATAAACTTTGACTCATAATTATGAAAACGTACTAGTGACTTGTAATGAAACAACAAGGTTGTATCAAAACCTGATTACAGACAAACCCACACAAAATAAGATAGTAATTAACATAACTATAAGAATAGCGAGGCACCGTTTCACAAGGTCGTGGATGTGTTACATGAACGTTTAGCATTTAAGCTTGAAGTTCTTCATCATGATAAGTAATCAATGTCGAATTCGTAATGCTTGTCTTACTTGAAAATGGGCGTTAGGTAGATTCCAATCACCGCCACTTCGTTACTTATTGAGAAAAGCCCATGATTACACTTTTTTTTGACGAATACGTATCCTAATGAACTTTTACATTCCAGGTTTCACCTCACAAAAATTTCGACCTCTTCTGGTGAAGATGCCAGCGCACCACTCGCTGCAGTCGTCCATGGAACACTCGTCTCCGGGGATAGAAGAACTGCAGTCATCTCCACAATTAGAGCTAGAAGCTTTAGAACTCGAAAGAGAAATTGATAACGGTGAACAGCACCTGGAAGGAGGAGTCGCTATCGCGACTGAAGAAAGTGATGCTGATTCGGTAAGTTTATCATTGTTTTATGCCGAAAGACGATTTATGATTTTAGTTAAGAAATGTAAGTAACAAAGCCCACGAACTCAAAAATCGCTTACAGTTTTACGTTCTAAACATTATCAGTTTTATGTTCTAAACATTGTGAAAAATTTCGTCTATTGTTTTATGAAAGTCGCAAGAGAACTTTTTAATATACGGTAACTCCTCGTTGAACTTTAGCGTTTTTCATAATGTCTTCCATGCCTATTTTACATTAGCGTGATCGTCACACACTTGTACGTTACATAATTCGTTAACCCACCTAATACATAATACGCCTGATCGTAAATATTTACTGAACAGTAAGTTCTTCCCGTCCTTTGCATATGGAAATCCTTAGTCTCCTACCGATACGGAAAATAGACGTAAAAACACGTAGGTACATATGTAAAATCTGTTCACATCTTTTAAATAATACGTTATGACATCATAAATTGTTAGAGTTGAGTGCGTGTACTAGAATTCGGTTTTAAAAAACTTCTCCTCCCCACGTTACATTTATCGAGTGATATGTTAATAGCGGTACTCTATAATGTTGATAATGTTTGCGATTGCAAATGTATTTCTATTAACGTCGGGTGTTATCTGCGTAGCGAGGTATCGTTAATTAAACCATGTTCGCCGAGACCCGGTGGGCACTTCATTTTCAATGTGTCATGCATCGTACTTGATAACAGTACGTACGGAGTTTGAAAATACGAAGTTTATAAAACAGAATAAAAAAGGTCAATTCATTCAGGCAGCCACGGTTACGTGGCTTAAGTCTTGTGTGTATGTGTACCGCTTTCAAAGATGTTATAAACATATGTACTAAGATTGAAGACTCTTAATCTTTATAAATAACAATTCTGTTTATTTATGAAATGTTATTTCAGTCCTATTTGAGTTTATACTGTCTGTGGTTTAAAAACATGTTTATTGGATTCTTGTATTTAACTACAATTGGACGGTTAGTGATAGATCGAGTTAAACCAGCTCATCGGCTTACAAATGTATTTGCTAGTGACAAGTAATATTTAAACAATAGCAGAATCAGTCCAACTGTGGCCTGTAACAACCATTTTGG
The DNA here is from genome assembly GCA_018245615.1 of Mimoniades ocyalus. Taxonomy (NCBI): domain Eukaryota; kingdom Metazoa; phylum Arthropoda; class Insecta; order Lepidoptera; family Hesperiidae; genus Mimoniades; species Mimoniades ocyalus. The sequence continues at coordinate 8,774 of DWDV01000041.1, read as the reverse complement.
TTAGAAAATAGTCGCACAGTACCAATATACCGTGCTATGCCTTTTTGGAGTTAAAGTTCAGCACAGATCGGGCTTACTCAATGTGATCCAATTTATTCTTGGGTAATTTTTTATCAAATTTACATTGAATCGTTTCACATATCAGGTATCAAAGCGATTCATTTAATGTTTAAATACATATATGTATCTGTAATGTCAATTTAAGAACGTTCCCAGTCTAGTTAATCACGTGTTGGTCGCTGCTTCTTATCTAAAAGCCGAAAACTTAGTCTTAAATGGCGGCTTGTATTTAAATTGATAGCAAGTAAAGTCAGCAAAAAATCTTCTTAAACGTTTTTTTTTTCATTCTTTACAAATGTTGCACTTTATAGTGTTTTGTGTCCCATGAGTTTGTCACTTATTGGTTCAATGGAAATTGTAATTGAAATAAAACAAATATTATGCAAAAATGTAAATTCTAGACTTAATTACATAATGTCTAAACACTGGGAAATTTTTAATCTGAAATTAATGAAAAAGTTTCAATTTATTACTGTTTTTTTATTGTTGTCTTTGGCACGGCCTTTGACCATATTTTTTACGATCGAACGCGTCTAGACAAAATGAAGGAAATCCAGGCCAATTTTTTTTTTGCAAGAAGTTGGATCTGCAAATAAAGACAGCAGTAATGAGTTGTCACGATTAACGTCGCCATTTTGCATTCGTTTCTTTAACGGTGCGGCGTATACTGACCAGCGTCGCTGAGAGGCCGCCTGTCTAGACCATTACCGAATTTGAAACTTAAGTATCAGCTATTTAGTCGCTTTGTCCTGTTATTCAGATAGTAAGACCATTCCTTCAGTCCAAGCTTGCAACACTATCAACTGAATAAAATAAAAATTAAAAACCAAAATTCTAAAATCACTACAATCAAAGTTATCGTAATAATTTTACACATTTTACACAGGCATTAAACACATTAAACATAACAATATTCATCCATATGCTTACACAAGATTAATAAACAAAATACATCACAGTAAATTTAATAATGTTTTAAGAAAAAACGACGACAATTCAAAGCAGGAATCCAGGTGTATTTATTTATAAACTAACGAGTTGTTCAGCGCGCCAGTTGCGACACGCCGCGCCGGCCGAAATAATTCCACTATCGAAACGTTTTTACCGACCCATTTCTAGGCGAGTTTAATAAATGGACGTTGCGTTCTCATTTTTGAATGAATGGTTCTTTGTTACCGCGCTCCCGGCGTTTGTTTTTATATCTGGTAATCACCAAAATAAAAGTTTGCTTTAGGCTAAATTCTGTCAGTGCCTGGTTACAAAGTTGGTGTAAGAAATTGGGAATTTTTACAGAGTATGCAATTTAGGAGAGCAAGGTATTTAGGTTGATATCAATGTCAAATATACATCCCTGATAACAGTAAACAAGTTTAACACCATTAAAGCTTTATTACTCACTTAAAAAGTGAGTCTTCTTTTGCGACATTTTATTTATATTCACAAATGTTTGTCCTATTCAGACGCCTTAAGAAACTGTTATTGGGTTTTTCTAATGTAGTAGCGCGAAACCTGGATTTGTACCCTGTATACATCAACAGGCTCACCCCTTATTTTATGGTGGGACGTAAGCGTAATTGGTGAATCGTTTACATGTACCACACTCCTCTGCCTAAATCTTCGGGTAAATACTAGCGTGATGTTATTTTATGTTATCACTTCTGATTGGACGTAGATGAATATGTTGTAGGTGACCGTTAAGTAGTATTGCCAAACCCAAATTTTAAAAACCAGGATTTCACGTTGGTGAAACCAGGACAATGCAGTTTAAAAACAGCAAACGGTGACACAGTAGCAATAGTTAATTAATACATAGTGGACATAAGGTAAATGAAATTCAAGTTGTAACAATAATCATAATTATACGTAATCATTTTTATATGTAATATAAGGATTGCAAAGATAAAGTTCGAATTGTAAAATGCATTTCTTATCAACTTGTTTCAAAGACCCAGGACGCAGCTTAAAAACTATCCAGGACACTACACAAACCAGGACAAGTCCTGGAAAAATAGACCGGTTGGCAACTGTACATACCTTAAAGCACAGCAATTCTTTACAAAGTGGTTCTTGGTTATTTTATTGTTGGGGAACATAATGACGTTGTTGGCCCAATTATAGCGTCCCATCGGAGGTTGCGACACCATGCAGTCCCACAGTCTCCATCAAAAGATGTTACGATCTGTTTTGTTCTTATTAACCGCCTTAAAATGTGTTATTACATTCTCACCTATTGTTTCAACTCCTGGACTATTATTAAGGGTGTTTTGCTACAAATGTTATGTTATCGAACTAGGATAATCAGTGTCACTCACCGTATTTTCCTGTTCGTCTAAAATGAATATTAATAGAACAGACTTTTAATTGAAATAAAAAATATATCCTAGTAGCTTGGAAATCAAAATTCCACTGCGACATTGTCACAATTTGTACCAATTGTCATTGGTACAAATTGTGGTTCTCACTTTTATAAGAAGAGATATTGTCAATGTGTGCTTTAAAAAATAAAAATGAATTGCTGTAACAGTGAAGGACAACATCATGAGGGAACTTACATACGTTTTCCATAACGTCTTCTACGAGTAGGTCGCGTGAAGTCTGCCAACCCGCACTTGCCTAGCGTAGCAGGCTACGCCCTTAATCCTTATCAGTCCAAGAGGAGACCCGTCTCCTATTAACTATACAAAGGTTAATAACGATGACGATGACAATGAAGTAAATTAACACTCCCATTATCAATTTAAAAGCCATGTGCTTCATGTAACACATTTTTATGAAGTTAAACGTATTTATAATTCCTCAAAAGTAAAGTAACAATGCGTTTATACAAATATTGGACGTGTTTTCAAAATAATACTCTGGCAGTCATGGTTGGCAAAGCTGGCAAGTTTACAAGTTTACCTCGCGCGACTATATTACTCAAAGCTGTATCATTAATACACACTATCTTACGAAAGTATATCCCGTTAGGTTCTGGAAATAACCACGCATCGCACCGCCAACAACAAAGGCCCTTTGAAGTTTATTACGTACTAACGACACGGATTTACAAATGCATGCATGCATTCAAGATTTAATCTTTGCATCTAACATGCGTCTACGTAAAAGACACTAACAACCGCTTCGTTAATAGATACGTAACATCACGCCTGTAATCCCCGAAGAGGTCGGCAGAGCAATGTAGTACACTCCCACGTTTCATCAGTAACGTTTACGTCCCATTATAGACTAGAGGGTGAGCGTATTGGAATACACCGGGCTCATTTCTAAACTCAGAGTCACTACTAGAAAATCTAAACTAGAAAAAACAAGTACTGTCCGACCCGGAAGTTGAACTCAGGACTTCCCGATCGGCAGTCACCCTTGCAAACAACACGACCAACGAACGTTACTAAATACTTATAGAACGTTAATAGATATTGAGTAAGTAGCTCGTACATCAAAACGTTGATATCAATAATAACTCAGCTATAGGTGTACAACGCGATAATAATTTTCACAGTTTACATTAATATAAGGGCGTTTTCTACTCGTATAAAGCATTCGATTTATTTGTGCTAATTAAGTTCTTGACGTATATGGAACTGAATATAAATAAAACATGTTATGTGTGCCATGATTTATTATTAACGAGATGCTGTTATTGAGTACGGTGACAGCACGCAGCACGGGCACGCGGCCGGTATCAGCGCACGGCCCGTGCGCGTCCGATAACAGCGCATAAACAACACGGCCGTCCGCCGCGCCGCACTAACACGACACTCACAACATGTCGCATTTTAAACTAACTATAAACCGCTCACCGTAACAACACCAATTACGTATATGGTGACTATAAATTTCTCGTCGCCAATGGTAACGTGCCCGTTCCCGTGGCAGCTAGACGTAAACATTGCGTGATCGATAGCGGTACCATCGTGCGGGCGGGAGCTCCATACGCACCTGGTGTTGGTGATTTCTCACCTAGTGTTTGTCAATCTCGTGGAAGAGGTGCGCGACTGTCCAGCAGCGGGAACAATGAGCCCGCCTTGACCTTGCCGCGCGGGGGCCGGGGAGCGCGATGACGCCAGCGCGGTCGGCACGCGGTTCGGCTTTCGGGTGCGATCCTTCGCGGACGGCATCCGCGTAATCGGCGGTCAGCGTGATTCCGAAGTTTGTGTCGAAAATACCGGGGCGGGTGGGTGCCGCGACGCCGGGAACTCGCGCAGCGCTCATTCCGCGAGCCGGCGCCGACGCCGACGCCGTCGCGCCTCGAACGATCGACCGACTAATCCGACACCCGACGATCGAGTATCCGCGAAATGCTCGTACATCGACATGGGTAATGTGCAGTGCTGCGCTAGCGACCGTCCCCACGAAGGAAAACAACCTAAGAAACCGAAGAACAAGAAGAAGAATAAGAAGAAACAAAAATTGCCCAGTGCAAAGACTAACGGAATAGGAGGTGGTAAGGGCGACGAAAGTGTACAGAAAGTGGTAAAAGTGGCTGAAGACGCATCAGAACGGGTTGCGCCTACGGAGGCGCTGGCGCAGGGTACACCGCCCTCCAGCGAACCTCAGGAGCAGCCCGTGAAAGAAACTGTGGATCAGGTTTCGGTGCAACCCAACGAACCGGACATTTCGGAAACCGATGCGTCGCGTAGTGAAAACATGGCTATTGCTAGGGAGCGATTTTTTGGCCAGGTAAATACAACATATTTATATCATTTTGCTGTTCATAACATAGGATCGAGGTCTGGCGCTGCGCTGCGGAACGATCTAATCCCCTTATCGTGGCGGAACGAATCGGTTCGCCTAACAGGGGCCGCTCTGCTTTATATCAAGTATCTCCTGATAAAAACTTTTTAATGCTGTCTGTTTTCTTGAATTATCTAGAGTGTTTAGATCAGTTTTAATAAAACAGATGTTTGAATAATCGTAACGTTACCTACATTTACGTCGTGTTATTGGTTACGCTAAGTACTTCTTATGACAGAAAAAAATACTATTTTTAAGACGAAAAAAATATAAATATCAAAACATACAAGGTAATTCATTATTTAGACAATTATCAGTGCAATAAAATTATTTAATTTCACTCTATTACATTTTCATCGAAATTTTTCATTTCTTTACCAACAGAACGGAGTTTTTGCATTTAAATTTTTAATTTTTGTATTTTACCAAACAAATAACTGTCGGTGCTGCCATTTAATGATATCATACAATTATTCCTTAATCACAGAATATTCGCCGGTGCAGATAGAGTTATGTAACTAAGCATCAAGGTCTACACACGTCAGAAATAAATACGAGATCTTCGCCACATAACATCACACTTTACTTATTCATTATTATCTATACAAACACTATGTAATTAATTATACCCACGATTATAAAACACGGCAGAAGATACAACTATAACCGTCACAATGGCGCGCTTATCATTCTCATTAACCATACGTTTACCAACTGCATAAAATATTTGAAATTATTGAACAGGTTTTCCACGATGATCTAATATGCATTGATTACCACCCAAGGACCCGCTCCGACATCGTCGTTTCAAGTGTTTAATCTCAAACAAATTAGGAAGTGCTTTAAAGTATAAATAACGTAACAACAACAGTGTTGTGCGTGTTTTTGTTTTATCTTATTTATACGTAACCATTAAACGCCTCAGATCCCGTATGCGTCTGGAATATATCAGACCTTTTACATACAAATACGTACTTATTATGTTAAACGTTGTAATTAAAGAGCGTACTGTTCAAGTATCGATGTATAGAACAAAGTTGCAATTCGTTAATAGCGGACATACTCGTATAAGGTCCTGACTATGCATTGTGTCCACCGTAAAACAAAGTATCGTTGATGAGATCGAAAAGTAATGTTTCTGGGACTATTTATAATTTTTTAATAAACATGTTTGGGTGTATAGCTATATTAAGTATTAAAAATACGATTATATCAATTTAAATATATGTATATGTAACCGAAAACTATATTTTAAAGTATTCTTTTATATAAACTACAGGCATATGTTTGGGCGCGATGCATAGGTACTAGAAATAATCATATATAATTGTGAGAAAAAATACTTAGTTCCTGAAACTTATTTATTTTTTCGAAAGATTGTTATAATTAGCGATTCACACATTTTGGAAATTAGCCCGGAAAAACGAATATAGTGTAATGTTATTGATAAATCATTATTAAGGTTTACAAAAAACGATTATCGATTAAATAAAACATAATAATTTTATAAATGTATACACATGTTACACAATGCCAAAGTAACATAACTCCCTGAAGATAAGAAGGGGCCGCAGCGACAGAACGTCGCGAAATAGCGAATCAGCAGAATATCAGGTGCAGCCCTTGTGTGGAATCTAAACACACTTTGGACTCCAACGTCGAAAATCTCGACTAGTTCTAGAAATTCCTTTAATTTTAACTAGACCGTCCTTGTACGTACCATTATATTGTGCTTAAAATGCCACAAGTCAATAAGAAGTCTTTATCTTTTTGTCATTAGATGCAATATTTTTGTCGTTAAGTTAGGGTTAAGGCAGCGATCTGGGCCTGTGCAATCATCTGCAACAGACAAGCTCTAAATTTCCGGAGGAGGCTATAAGGTCGATACCCATAGAGAAACCACTTTATAATAATTTAGGTTTATTTATTTGGAATTGCTTAATCCCCGTAGGTACTTTTTATTTTCCAAAATATTTTTTAAACAACCCAATTTCTTCCAAAACTAGGCAATAACGAACTAATCTATATAGGAATATATGATCTTACAACGTTATTGAATGGTATTAGTGGTCCTACTTCCTGAATTCGACGGTGATTATGAGTTAAAGCAAAGAATGATCCATCCATTTGTTCCAATCGGCACCGAACTTCTCTTTCCATAATGTTTCCGAAAACCGTCTGGATCGGGAAAAGTGAAATAGCCGACCTAAGAAAATTGCATGAATAATAATATACATATAAACTTTTTATCTACAAACGTATCATTACGCCTGTAATCCCCGAAAAGCTACCTTGGCAGAGGAATGGAGTACACTCCCACGTTTCTCCAGTTATTTTGCCAACTATTTATCTATACCCGATTTATTACGATTATCCCATTATTATATGATAACTAATACCTGACATGAACCGCATAAATAGAACCTAAAGACATAGTGTTCAAAAGTTGATGTCTTACTGAAATCAATAACAATAATCAGGCTAGGTTTCAATTCTTTTCTGCGTTCCATATATATATAGGTATTCCTAACAACTTCTGGAAAGCTGAAATACACTCCATCTCGTGACTCTTAATATAATGAACAAAAAACTTTTGGCAATTGTATGAGCGGCCATACTTTTACGATACAAAATTTAAAGTTACGATCGACCTTAAATCCCATAAAAATTAGACCCGCGATAAACTTGAAGGACAAGATCCTTGCTGACCTTCCCCTGCATGCCTATACAAAAAACAACCGCGGTTGAAGCATGATAGCAATACTAAAAATTCCGTCTTTTTATAGTATCAATAATTCCAATTTTACTGGAAAAGAAATTTCTGCGAATTTAAAATAGGTCCAAATTCTGAGTTACTACTAGTAATTGCAAGATAGATAAAATTTAATAGTATCTGACCAAGGGATCGAACCCAGAATCTCTCGATCGGTAATCGCACTCGCAACCATTCGACGAACGAGGCAGTCAATTGTTATTTGACTATGTAGTTCTTTTATTTAGGCACAAATAAAGTTATGAAATTGTCTATTGTCTGTCTTGGAGTATAATCACTTTTATGACCCTTTTGCAATTTGCAGTAATGACCACGAATTACTTACAGCTCGCCAACAATTTATAACAATTTTTGGTTAAAACGTCTCGAAAGCTGAGGCAGAATATCGGTAGACAAAAACAGGAATCTATTTAATTCGAATAGACTGCGCATTATGAGTTTAATTCCATTATGTCCAACAATTTGTTATTAGAACTTAATTGAATCTGTTAGTTATTCCGGTTGTTGCCACGACGTACGCCTTTGAGGAAATCAACGATGAGCTATATTATGCGTTGACAAAAAAAAGTTAAATATCCTGCAGCCACAAACAGTATATTATAATCTTCAAAAGAACTAGCTAGAAAAATAATTATTTGTATGATAATCACAAGTCTGTTCTGAATTTTATCAATATAAATATTTTGAAATTTAAGTGAAGAACTGACTAGTTTGAGATCAGGTGGCCATTTATAAAATTATTCGAAGATACTATTACTTTCCATATAAAATATTAAAATATTGTCAAGGCAAGATTGTCGTCCACCTCGAAATCTCAAATTCTAGTAACATAGATGAATTACATGCATTTAATCAATTCACAAGAATATCATGATACAAATCTGACCTCATATCGCACATGAGAATTCTCTTGTACGCTGTACGTTTCAGGTGCATTTTTGATATCAGTAGTTGTCAGCCATTGACGAAACCATTAAAGATGTCGCCATGATGTTTCCATTTCTACATCAACAAAATTTAACCCAAACAAAGTGAAAGTTGATAATAGAAGCGTCTCATAAAAGATCATAAAAGAACGTGAATAAACGCTGTTTATTGAGGGGAGATATAATATAGAGATAAAAAAAAAAAAAAAAACATCGTAACCTCACGCCTGTAATCCCCTACGAGGTAGGCAGACGAATGCAGAACACTCCCACGTTTAACC
>DWDV01000040.1:0-24728 GCA_018245615.1 Mimoniades ocyalus | reverse complement strand
GAATCAAGGCAATCACGCACACAAAATTTCATCAAAATCGGTCCAGTCGTTTAGGAGGAGTTCAGTTACATACACACGAACACAAGAAATATATATATTAAGATAAACGTAATGACTAATTATTGATTATCATCCTTAAGCTTAAGCTACTAGAGCTGTAAACCTGAATTTTGAACAGTGAGTTTCACATATGACTTAAATAGAAGATGGGCAGCGTACCTACATGAAAATTTGTCTGTTTCCGAAAGAGCAAGAGGAAGACATAGGCAACTCTTAAGAATTGAACAACTATTAAATTCATCAATACTTCTTCAATCTTCAATCTTTGTCTTTGAGCTTTCAAATTAGTCTTAACTGATCAAAAGACCTGTGACCTGTAGAAATATCTCATTGCACTACGTTTTCGTTTAAAATCAATATGATATAAAAATGTTTAACTTCATCGACTCCACGTGTCCCAACAGGTTGTGACGTGTCGATTAGCCGACAGGTACAACATGTCGTTGGCGTGTCGTTGTCATGTCGGTGTCGTGTCGCGTCGCCTTGGCCGTTTTCAAAAATAGATCGTGTGATAACAGTGAAATGATTATTCAAATCATATAACTGGTTCTGCCAAAAGTGCCGCCACTAACATTATAACATTGATTTTTATATAAAGTTACACCAAAATTTGTTTCGTTCCTTTTGGCTTGAAATGTGATATTAACTTGTTATTTATTCTTATTGTATTTTTTATAAGCATTAACTTTCTGGATATGAAAAATGACAGTAATTTGAAAAAAATAAGTTTTTTGTAGACAACGATTTGAAAAATCACTGTTAGATTTTTTAATTCATGATTTTGCATATTACAACCGAATATTTAGGTAGTAAAACTTTTAATGAAGTTAAATTTTAGAATTATAATAATATCCAATGTTCTTGACAAAAATCCTAGCCAAATTGTTATGACACATCGATCAATTAAACATCCATAAAAACCAATAAACTAGACCGACAATACTGCACTATTACAAAAATGTTTAACCGCCTCAATACAATGATATCACCCGCAAAGCCTTAAATTAGAAAGAGAGAAGATAAAACGGAACATATTGTTTTTCAAAAAATACAGAAACAGACCGCTCGTTTAGAACAAAAGTCGGCTCGGTTGTTTGAAAAGTTTGAAATAAAAACGCTATAAATAACGATTAACAAAAAGCTGGGTGTCATCTCGTTCTGTTATCGAAGGGCCGAGGGCGCAGGCTGTCGGTAGCGCGCTAATGGACAACGGAAGGCATGGAGTCGAATCGAATTTATGTTATATATAATTTTTTCACTAATGTTGAATTCAATTGAAATTAAAAAAAATTAAATTTAGCCTACATGAGAAAATAAGGTATGTTACTATTAACAATTTGTATGTACTTTATATACACGATTAGGTGCACTATATGTCGGCTTAACTGTGCTGTAGTGAAATACGTGATACTTCAGGACAGAAAGCGCCGCGTCCGTTGTTGTGACTTTGCTACAATCGGCACAAGCTCATGAAAGTGGGCCTAGAATCGCTCCGAAACTAGTTGGGCTAGCCCAAAAAAACATGCATAAGTTAAGCTTGATACTTAATTTTACCCAAATAAACTTACATATTCTTTTTTAATATTCCTATAATAAAGTGAGCTGTACAAACTTTACAGAAAACATAAATTTGTAAAAAAGCACTTGAGTCTGGACAGGAACCTGAATGCCAGCTTTTGTAATAGTACTAATATCACATGAAAAAAAAACCAAGCGAACTTTTTAGTCTTTTTAGTTTATTTTAGTCAGATTTATTTTAGAGTGAGTGGTATTTTAAAACTTAAAAAAAACAATTAATTGTTCCATGGACGCGTAGATACTCTATATATTTTTTGAGCAAATCTTCTCCATGGTTTCTTTTACGAGATACAAGATAAGCGGGCTATCTCGGCGCCACCTAGCGGGCGGGCCGCTTGTTAATGTCCTATTCTACTATTACCATCTCCGTATCGCTCTATGAAGACACTTCGTTAGTAAGGAGACCCGCGTTCCGAGAGAGGCCGCGTCGCAAAGAAAGTTGTAAAACGAACTTGCAAAACAAACGTTTCTAACAATCATTGGCGCACTATTTAAAATCTACTCATTTCTATCGCCATGCATTTCATAGCATGATATAAATTTATAAATTAAACTTTTATATTCAGCATCGGTTCTTACATGTACCTACGTTTAATATCGTCATTCATATGTAGATCATATTATCTCGCCAATTTCCAATATGGGGTAGACAGAAATTAAAGATTTCCACGTTTATTATGGTGTCATCGGTATACACGTGCTTGTGTTCGAAAGATATTAACCCAGGAATATTTTCAAAATTCCCACCTGAATATAATAGACCGCGAATGCGACATGCAATGGTCCCATCAAACTCGTAGACGCCCCAAGAACAAATTGTAATGTCGTTAAAGCAAGTGGTTTGTTCGTGTTGTCATGTACAACCTCTATGACTGCGTAGTGATATTTGTGGCAAAACTAGTGTACCTTACTTAGCTGGCCGTATCTAACGCGACTGGCCCGCATCACTGGCCCGTTGGTGCAGTGAAACTGACTGCTGCGCCGGAGTCTTGGGGTTCGATTCCCACCCACAATACATATTAGTGTGACGTGCCTAAGACTTAGTATTTGTTCCGTTTCTGGGTGTAAAAAAATGTCTATATAACGATATGTTTGTAGGTATGTATATATTAATATATAAGTTCAATTTGTAAGTATTATGTATATGTAAGTAAGTAGTTTATCAGCCGTTCCGTTACCATAACACAAGCTCTCTTGCTGCTTTACTTTGGAATCATGGACCTGCGTGGAGATATCTCAACATATTATTACTATAACTTACTCTCTAATTTATATTTGTAGTTCCTCTCAAAACGATCAACCTGTTAAATAACTGGTGTCTAATCCAATTCAATCTGACGTAAAATATTTGGTAAGTTGCAATTTACTAAATCCTGTCATCGTGCTTCCAGTTCTTTACAAAACGATGTACCTACAATTCTTCTTTATACAACCTATGTCTAGTCTGCTGTATAGTCGTTCTGTAAATGTAATAATAATATTCAAGGCCAATTTAGTCTAGAGGCTCAACACCGCCTCGACGATAAATGGCGCGCATGCAACGCGACGCTGCCGCACGCTTCACACCTAGGTATCTTCCGTAATAAGATAACGCGAACACCGACATTGACCCGCTGATCAATAATATAATACTATATTTAGCCAAGATTATTTAAAAAACAGACGTTGGACTACATACACTAGAGTGTATCGTTCGTAACAAATAATACCTATATATATATATATATATATCTAGTTTCTAGGAAAATGTAAGAATGAGAAGAACTAAATGTTCAAACGCTGTTGTTGATTTCGCGCTATAATTGATATGTGTTAACTGTTGACTGTTGACTATATTGACTGTTGATATGTGTATTAAAATTAAAAAAATCTATTTAATAACGACAATTTATTTATAGTCGATGCTCAATGTTACGACGTGTATCCTATTTTTTGAATGTTTGCCTTGTGTTCTATTAATTTCACTTGGCCAGCTTGGCAGACCACGACTTTAATCCTTCTCATCCTTAGACTAAAACTAAAGTAAACTTCAAATGCCTTGAAGAACGTTATGGAGAACTTTAAGGCGTATAATATTCTTTTATATATTTATATTCTCATTCGCGTTTCATGGACATTCTCATTTAATGGCAACAATACTAATTTATCACAATAATAGTCAACAATTCCCAATAAAGTTAAACCCATATTTTTTATTAGCTCATTGTTAGTTTCATTTATCATATATCAAATACTAGTTGATGACCATTCTACCCACTATTCCAATCGTTTTTGACGCTAACAGCATCTCCTGCTGCTTTGTGTCGACGCTTTTATTCTTGAACATGTAATATGCTAGTAATGTGATCTTAAATATTCCTTTTTACTGTTAACAATCCATAAAACAGTTGTGATGCGATTGTAATTAATTATTTTTACAATAACTTATATTGAACATATCTCTATACTACGCGTAGATGTAAACAGATTTAGGTAACCTAAATTTAGTGTGACGTTAAATTATATGTGAATTATATTAAAATATGTGAACGTTAAATCAATTTAATTGGATGATGGATAAATCGCATAATTTTTTTATAACTTTTTAAAGTTCTAGAAACACGTCAATATAATATATTTAGAATGATAGGTGAATATATTAATTTTTTCCAGCATTAACCACTGATAAAATTTCAATAACAGTCAATTATCATAGCAAGGGAACGTATATCTCAAGAATATTTCTAAGAAATAGATCTCAAAAAGGTCTAGACAAGAAACATTTCACACATATCACGCCACTACCGTTAAGACGCATTCATAAAGTATACCCCTCTATCCTTTCTCTATAGTCTTGGAGCTTTAATCCTACAAATGTGCGTCTCAGCGGGATAACGCTCATATAGAAGAAGATTCGTATGTATCAACACATCTCTATGTAGAGATGTGAGACTCGCCTTCGTAACCTAGACCTAGATACATCATGTGAATTTTCTTTGCAGTTAAAAAGAAAATACATTATGTTACTGACGCGGCCGTAATTGTAAGAATGCCTCATCAATTCTCAGGACAACTCCTGTTATTTTAGGGGTACTGTGTAATTGTACATTCGACTTAACAATTTTTATAAATTGTATATAGTACCTACAGTGTACATCCATTCGTTTGATAATAAAAATTATTTTGCCGAAATATTCCATTCCGTGGGTGTTACCGTAATCAAGCTTATTTTTATTTATCTCTTTGCTGTCAAAAACTGTTCATAAGTCACATTTCAGTTTAAGACCCTTTAGCATACCTCCTGGGTGGTACTTGTCACATCAGGTCAGGTGAAACATGTATTAACATGACAATTTAACGTTCACAAAAAGTTACATCGGAATAAGTTTTCATTGTAAAATATACTTTATTTTCATCGCAATAAAATTGGCTTTATAATAAATTAGATGCATGAAGAAAATTGCTCGTTTAACACCTAGAAGTTAGGGTCAACGCAGACGGACGAAACACCGTGCTAAATACGCGACAATAATAAAACTTAAAATGTTCAGTAAAATATACTGAAACATTCAATTGGATGATTAAATATGATAATTAATGACATAATAACAATTATACGAGTAATAAAATAATTTATGGTTTCAAATATACGAAATAAAAATAATAGACAATGATAATTAAGCTAACAAGCAAAAAAGCGGCTCATCTTTACTGATATAATATTGTAGTCACGTACAGCGCTAACTTTAATTGCTGCCGCCTCACTCACACCACTCGAGTTGAAAGTTTGGTATTCCCCAATCACCGACCTTGTGAACGAATACACATTTGAAACGAAGAAGGTAACTGCTATGTACAATCCTGGGCATTTATTCCTAATGAACATTAGTATGGTAACGCTTAGTGATCCCGTCTGGTGGCAAAGGAATATAACCTACTATCTAAACACAACCTACACAACGAAAGCCATAATTATTGCCAGTTGCGTTGAAATTTATCAAATTCGTACGGATTTCAACAATTGATTGTTTTGGTTAGGTGTCGAGAGTTCAGCAGTCTGCGGCGTGCCGGACACAAGACGGCCACGTGACAGTCGGTGTACCGGTTTATACACGCGACACGTATTTCGGTGTCTATCGCGTTGTTTCTCGGAAAGACTTGAATCGGTTTTATTAATTATACTCATGGTGTCCGGTAGCGGCATAGGTTTATCTTTATAGTCAATCAAGACACTATATCGTGGACAAGGCATGCTTGATATGGTAATAGCTACGAAAGCATAGATGAAAAAATCCACTGATACAACTACAAATTAAAGTGAGAGTCGGGTGTGGGTGACGTGAATAACTAATACATATATTAAAATACGACCAGCTGGATGCAATCTAAAATGTTCTCCATTAAACGTTTCCTGAGCATCTCTACATATGATGAAATTGTGTTACGACTCAACTCTGGTATTTTTTTGGAAAAACTCAACATTTTTGTACGCATGAACGTGTGCGAGATTTTTCTTCATGAGATCCTGTTTGTCGTATTGGGCTCCCAGAAAAAGATATTCAGCTTTATAATAAGATCAATGTATTCTAATGATTTAAATGTCAAAAAAAGTCCAACTGCCAATCACTGAACACAGGGTTTGTCTATTTGTCGTTAATTCGAGCTGCGGTGCTCTCTAACTTCAACTGTTCTCTTCGAGTCCAGTATTCGACCCATACCCTGTATTATAATTCCATGCAATTCATGATAACTATCAACTTACGCAAGTTAAAGTACTAAAGTAGTTATAAGCTTTGTCGATATCTGTTCTGATTCGTATTAATAATTAAAATCTGTGATAGCCTAGTGGTTTGGAATTCAACCTTCCGCTTTGAGTGAAGCGGGTTTAAATCCTGGTGCGCATAAAATCTGATCTTCATTTTTTTTTTGATCTTCCTTTATAAAATTATGTGTATTTTAGTTTTAAAAATCACTTGTTATACCGATAAAGAAAAACATCTTGAGAAAACTTACACACCTTTCAGTTTTCCATTATGTTTGCTAAGGGATGTAATGTCTGCTTTAATTATTAGATTTGATCAGTGTGGCAGACTATTGCCTTAACGTCCTCATTGTGAGGAGGCAAATGACTTAATGATTACATGATTATACAAATGACTTAAAATCAAATCATAATAATATATTATGATCACATACCAAACAATCGATAGATTTTAAAACATTATGATAAGATATTAAAAAAAATATATAAAATTAAAATAAATAATTATAAAAACAAACCTAAACCGTAAATAACTTAGAAATTAAATTAATAGAAAAAAGAATAAACAGCAATAAAACTTTGATGCGTGATTTGATTTAATTTTCGATGTTTTTAATAAACATTACCAATCGAGCATAAAACTAAATAAAAATTTAAAATTAATAGACATAGCTCTAACTAAATAATTATAAGCGCAGATGTTCCAGCGACAAGTGGCGCAACATCGATACGTATATAGTACACCAATTAATAATTTTGATAATTAAGACTAAATTTAGCAAACTATAAATTATTTCGTCAATGCTTTTAATAGGGCCATTTTATTTTCTCTTAATTAATATAACTAAGTCTTTGATGGTGTTTTATTAATTATTAGACGACAGGTGTCAGAATATTAAAAGTTAATTTTAATTGAGGCTTAATGCATATAGTCAGCGAAAAGAGAGAATATATTGAAAATATTTTCTACAGGTGATTATATGAAGTAGTAAAGAACATTGCTTATATTATCTGCATAATTGTATTATTAGCGCTTTAATTAACCCGTTACTTCAGTGACTACTGACCAAATGTTTTAATAAACACTTAAGTATACGTCTATGCGTATATAAGTTTATCAACTATCGCGTAGCACAGTAAATTCTATGCCTACTCGTAGTTTAAGATTGGATAGATGTGTGTAAATATTCATCCATGTCATCTTCACGCGCTTGTTCTCCTAAGGGGTAGACAGGGACGTAATTATTATTATCATCTTCACGCCTGTATTCCCTCAAGGGACAAACAGAGGAGTATAGGATACTCCCACAATGGGCCTATTGAATTGTACGTCCTATCATGGAATAGGGGGTGAGCGTATTGCCATACAGTGGGCATAAATCCAAACTGCGAGCTACTAGAAGAAATTCTAAGTTGGAAAAATCTTATAGAACCCGGTCCAAGAATCGGATCCAGAACTTCTTGATCAGTAGCCGCATTCGCAAACACCACCGTGATTCTCCTCCTTTTTTGTTAACTTCTTTTTTATTATATTAGTTATTATTTTAGTATATTTTGCAAAATACTAACTGCGAATTCGCTTCTCGTTCAATCGCTAGCAGTGAACCAAGTTGCTAAAGGGCTTGTTTTTATCATAAAGGTTTGAACATTTAACATATTTAATTAGAGCACCTTGCAAGTGTTATAAAATACTTATCAACAGATAACTGTATGTTTGTTTGTCATTAATCTTTACACTGTTACAAACAGCTTTGGCTACTGTTTTAAATATTTTAATACTAAATACACATACATACATATATTATCTGTGTACATTTAATGGACTAAATGGACCGGTGAACTGGTTCGGGCCGTGAGGAAGCGGTGGATGTAAAAACCAAAGAATCGCGAGTTGTAGACATCTTTGTGGGGCACAATATCAAGCAGAGGGCACATTACTGGGCATAAATGATGTTGATGATGATGGCATATTAATCAACTGGTAAATGAGTTATCCAATTTGAAAAGATGCCCACTTCTAAATACCTAATCTGTGTTACGAGTATATATGCAGCTATAACACAAGCTGTACAATTTGTTTACTGTACACACATTAGTCATCAGTGACAACACGTAAACAGAAATGCGTTGGACACAAAAAGCGAATGTTGTTAAGCGTAGCTCGTAAAGTCCCACGCGAAGCCATTTTTGAATTATCTCCAATTCCTTGACCCCAAACCCACATACGTACATTCATACCATTCTTTTATGGTTGTACAGATTTGTACCGGAACCAACATTTTAATTCGCCTATACTTCGTTGTCCTATTTTTTTCAGTGAAACTTCTTTTCATGGTACCATTAGAAGTTCAATTATCAAAAAGTTTTTTCAGTAAAACTCCTTTTCATGGTAGCATTAGTAGTTCAATTATCACAAAGTGTTTATCGTAATCATCGCTATTAGTAACACGATTTCTTGTTCATAGAAACGTCTGCTTAAAGCCTAATACTTTGAAAATACATTTAATTTCACTCAGGTATGAACATTGAAACAACTAAGGCTAGTTGGGTCACGTTTTTGCGACTTTAAGGAGAATTAATTAGTAAAGTGCCTAAGATCCTGGTAATATTTTTTAAATAGTTTTAAACATAACATCATGCCAGTAATCCTCGAAGAGGTAGGCAGAGAAATGTAGAACACTCCCGCGGTTCACCTGTTATGTTTATGTCCCCCTATGGAATAGGTGGTGAGCCTAATGCCATGCACCGGGCACATATTTAGACTCCGAGCCACTACTACAAAATCTAAATTAGAAAAATTTAGTAGTGCCGAACCCGGGATTTGAACCCAGGACCTCCCAATCGGCCGTCGCACTTGCAACCAACACGACCAACGAGGCAGTTAAATAGTTGTATTTACACAATTACGGACGATGTAAGTGGCTTTAAGTTTTCTCTTCTCTAGCTGTATATATTTTTATATATCTGGGTAGAGAGATACAGACCATTAACTGCAAGATAACATTATTAAAACGTGTGTCTAATTAAGACGTTTTCTTGTAAAAAAAAATCTGTCGTCCGTTTGAAAATGCCTTATCTTTGTAGAAAATAGGACTTGAAAATAGGCGGCACAGCTCTGTTTGTGCGTTTGAACTCT
Source organism: Mimoniades ocyalus (assembly GCA_018245615.1). Taxonomy (NCBI): domain Eukaryota; kingdom Metazoa; phylum Arthropoda; class Insecta; order Lepidoptera; family Hesperiidae; genus Mimoniades; species Mimoniades ocyalus. Next base: position 15,213 of record DWDV01000040.1, on the reverse strand, counting down.
AGACCACAAAGCATGGTACGTCGCTTCATTAAGGCGGCCTCCACATGGCTCTACATTTGTACTCGTATATACAGGTCCAACTTAGTGATGTCGCTAACCCAATTCGATAAGTCAGGTAGGTTAAATAATACACACTTATAACACAATAAATAATACTCACACACACATACTAAACACTCCTCGCCCTACCCCTTCGACGATTACAGGCGTGATACTAAATTTAAATCTGGGGTTTACCTTCTGATCAAATATATTTTTTTGTAGCTATCTGAATACGGTTTATTACATCGTCCTGCTTCCTATCTCCACCACCCCTATCTATACCGTTAGAACATAACAAGGCAAATACTGAATGGTAAGAAGGCAGCGCTCACAGGCGCCGCTGCCGCCCACAGACACCTGCAACTGACGCTGAACAGGAATGCAGGAATCTGAATATTAGTGGTAGTTAGTGAAGTCAGTACAAGTTGTCAATAAGATTATTAATGCCTCGTTGGTCGAGTCGTTGCGAGCGCGACGGCTAATCGAGAGGTTCTACGTTTGGATCCCGGATCAGGTACTGTTCGATTTTTCTATCTTTAAATTTCTAGTAATGACTCGGAATCCGGATTTGTGACCAATATATGGCAATGGGCTTACCACCATTCCATGATGGGGATGTAATCGTAACTGGTGAAAGGCGGGAGTATGCTACACACTGCTGCCTACCTCTTCGGGGACTACAGACGTCATGTTACGTTTTGTTATGCTAAGATTATTGAGTATGAGATTAAAAGTTTGCTTCGTAGTACATGTGCTGCTATTTTCTGCTTTGCGGTACGCGTTCATATATATATAACCAGCTCAATAAACACTAAGAAAATAGTTACTGAACATTTAAATGATTAAAACGAAGGTCAATAAAGAATAATAATTCTTGACACTTTTCCTTCATCGAGCCAAATCCAAATTAATTCGTACATTGTATAATGAACATTAAGGAACACACAATAGAGTTCACATTGAATTTGAATAATTCACGGGTCGTTAAGGCGTGTAAAATTTTATGGGTAGAATAAATTAGATAAAAGTTAAATTATTATTAAGACCAGTTTACCGTATTGTCGATTAAGTATAGAGTTAAATGTTAACCAGGATTAGGGTAACCTTTCCATTGTTCATATGACACGGAAATTTATTAAGGACGTGAGGCGTTCCGACTTAAGAGTCCTTAAAAAAAATTACGCGTGTGTGTTCCTAGAAGTGCTACATCTTATCTGCAGTTGGCTATTGATATTTATCGGCTGCAGTGAGGAAGCTCTTGCAATGGTTGGTGATCATATTCACCGTGCCGGATGTTATGAAATCCGTTTCCAATTAGAACAAATATTTGTGTGAAGGATGCAAGTATTTGCTTTACATCTAGATGCAAAACTTGTGCATAAAAGTAGGTATATATTTAAGTATAATATGTTTATCGATGCCTGGTTACCATTGCACAGGATCTGCTGAACTTGTGGTCAAACGCCGAATGTGGCTTGAGCCAACATATTTAGGTTTACATTTGTCTTAGAGTTCTCGAAAATAAATATTTTCTAAGGCCAATCTGCCAACCCACACTTGGCTTAGCATTGCAGACTATGGTCCCAACCCTCACATTCTAAGAGAATACTCGTATTCAAGAGTGGAATGATAAAATGGTCAAAAAAAATTACATGAAAGTTGAATACTTCTAAAACTCAAAGCACATATATCATAGAGCACAAGACGTCACAATTGTGTTCACCACTCCATAGACAAGCGAAGTTGGTTTTAAACAGCATTAATGTTTATGTTAAATATGTATGCATATAAGATATTTATGCGTAGATCAGTACAGGTACCTACGTGATATCCTGATAACAATCCTTAAAAATATCTATCGTTAACTCGTCAATTATGAGTTATTTAAAGGGTGATCATGAAAATTCGCTTAGGAGGGGATAGGGGCGCATCTGTTCACAGGTTGGCGCATTCTTATGGTTTCACGCGGCTCGGCCCGGTGCCACGGATTAGTATTCATTAGAACATATCATTTTGTGATGGCATATTTCTTTTGGCGCGTTTGAGAAAAATTATGAAACTAAATTTTTACAATGCGCGCACACCGACACCGACGTCTAAAATCGATACCATAAAGTTAATGTACAATCGAATACAAGTATACTCAACAGCTACGTGAGACAGTAATTACAGCGCATAGTACTTGCATCTCTTATTACTATTTTTTTATTTACATTTATGGCATGACGCCATTAAACGTCACACCACGCCTGTAATCCCTGAAGAGGTAGACAGAGTACACTCCGACGTTCCACCACTTACGTTTCTTTCCGATCATGGAATAGATGATGATTCTATTGCCATGAATCGGGCATAAATCTAGACTCGGAGCCACTTCTATCTATGAGCCAAAATAATATGTATAAATATTCTGTTGCTAAAACTCTCTTTCTCCTAAAATATTATCTCGATGATTATCTTCTTTTCAAATTGTTTACATTAACATTATTTAAGGACACATGTTTAGTTAAACGTTCAGGAACTGAAACCTATGTGAAACATCAAAATGCAATAATCATTATACATATTTGATTTAGAGTATATTTTATTCTCTCGGATATTCTAGTTATTATAATTCCAAATAGTATTATTATTATTATTTCAAATAGTACCTTATCCCAAATAGTAGTAACTTTTCCCAATGTTAACTGTGCGCGTTGTTAAACTACCGTTAAGAATATTGTGAAGGTCGGCTTCGTGAAGGCAGCTCGTCTTTCACGCAAAACTGCCGACATCGCTATTATATGTATGTGCCAACTGTAGTTATTTCCTAGCACTGTAATCGACAATATAGGCCTGTTACAAATCTACGTGCTTCATGCTACAAATCTACTATAATTCAAAATATATCTAATCGAATGTGCCCCAAAAATAAATGCCTCATATATTTGTCTACTAAATTTTATACAAATGTCGTTCATCAAAAGTTAGTCACCTTATAATATAATAGACTATTCTAGAACATTCTGTTCGTTAGCTATTAATAAGATGTATGAAGGAGTAGAACAAAAACACTATTAAACACATTAGTCAGACTTAAACACAGTTTAAAAGCACACACTGGACATATACATACATGCCCATAAGGAAACGTCCGAGAATAACCACGACCTATGATAATCATAATAAGTCCATTGTGTTCAGATTTATCTGGTGCTTGCCATGCGCATCACGATCCTAACGGTGTATAAGATAGTCGACGTAAAGTGAACTTAAATGTTAAACACTAATAAATCACGGCAACTATCTGTATTATTCTCGCATACCACCACCGCCGCCACAAAACACCATTTCAGCCACCTATGAGCTACGAACGGTGTATCGACACGTTGTGATGTATCGACGTCTCGTAACGAATGCATGATATTGTGCGATTATTGAATTCACTATCGCTGCATCATTGTATGTACATATCATGTGTGTGATCGTTGTTCGTGGCTTCGTTGTGAAATACCACCGGAAATCAGTAAGTAATCCGGATGTGCATAACGTCTCCCTGATTCCAATGAGATAAATATAAGTACACAATATTTCAGTTGTAAACTGTAAACGTCTTCATGCAGTAGGTATATGATATAGAGAAAAACATGTATCGCTCATTTTTGAAATAGTTTGGCATTTTACTCGTTACTCGATACATAGCCAGCAATGAAACTCGTGCCTAAGCCCATCTCAGATATTCTGTGTAACACAGCGTTGCACTCATTTGCATTCAGATGAAAACAAATCTCTGTAATGGGACATTTCGATTCATTCCCGCTTGTGTATTCTGCAATCTAAATATATTCTGGAATACTAAACTCTTTGATAACAGCGTGTTCCAGATAAAGCAGGATTTTTTTATGTTCTGTAGGTAACTAACAGGTGATTCATCCACCTGACGCGACCATTGCAGCTGGAGGACATTTATAATTTCCGTCAATTTGACTGTAGTCCTGTCTGATGTCTGACGATGAGTCCCTTAAAGGATTTTATTACGAAGAGTGTAAGAGAAATACCTATTCATATACAAAATTACGACATTTATGTAATAAAAGTACCCCGTCATTGACGTAATGTTGATTTTATTGAATATGGTATGAACGAATATCAATTGTCGTTTCATTTCATATTAAAATACATTTTCTTTATAAAACTGAAATTAAATTACGAACATATGCGGTGAAATAAACTATATTTTGTATAAACTGTACATGTTTAATAACAACTTAAATTACAACTCAAATATTACAAAATTACACGTAATAGATTATATTTTCAATACATTCAAAAAAAAAATTGGGAAATATGTAAAATGTATTTGAGTACAAATATATTATTAATTTGATAGTAAAACAGAAATATTGGTTAGCAGAAGGGAATTTATGATTATTTATTCGGACATAAAGAGCCAAATTGTAACAATACCATGTGCCATGCGAAACTTTTTGCCGTGTTAACAAACTTACATTGCATTTATCATTTCACGTTAGTTAAGTTAACTATACGGCTGCTTCCTTTGGTCTCGCTGCATTCCCAGCGTGCCGCGCGTACTGTCCAGAAAAGTATGAACGTTAAAATACTTAGGCGGCTATGGATAGAAGTTTTAATTGGAGTTACATTTTTTTAATGTCCAACGATAACTTAGTAGTTCTCAATATTAATTTTTTTTTATTTTTATTACAGAACTTTATTTTTAGACCAAACATGTACGAGTAAAATACAATACAACCTATCTTATTCCATGAGTAGATCTATCATCATCTAAATCACGCCTGTAGTCCCCGAAGAGGTGGGCAGAGGAGTGTAGTACACCCCCACGTTTTATCAGTTACGTTTATATCCTACTATGGGATAGGGGCTAAACCTATTGCTATACATCGGGCACATTTCCAGACTTCGAGCCACTACCAGAAAATCTAAATTAGAAAAATCCAATAGTGTCCGATCCGGGAATTGAAACCGGGACCTCTCAATCGGCAGTCGCGTTTGCAACCAACACTACCAACGAGGTAGTACATCCGTACTTTAAGTTTTTACTTATAAAAACGAGGAGTTGAAAATTATCATCCGTTATGATTAATTATTTATCAATAAATTTACATTATGTCGCTGTAAAGCAGTTTGGTAGGTACTAGTAGCATACATTATAATACATATTAGTGGTATTAATCCATGATGTTTTATTTCAGATACAGGTTATAAAGTATGTCTTTCAAGCAAACAAAGTCACATGCGGGAGGCTAGTGTGTTATAAAAACTCAGCGTCACCTGTCGAACATCACGTCGCATGTGTGACAGAGACAAAACGAGACGAAATTTTATTTCTTCATCAACCTTTCGATTTCCGAGAACGAACTCGATTCATTAACACATAAATCCATAAAAATAGCTTCCCGGACTTGTTTCACACACAACGAGCAGCGATAGGCTAATTTAACTCTAAAATCAAGCACGAAACAATCACTAAGCTAAGAGTGTTTAAAAATAAATAAATTTAAGAGCTGTACTATTCGCTTCTGATAGAGGTTCACGAATTTTTAAAAGCAGTCAACGCGATTATCGCTCAAAGAGCGATGTAGAGTGAGTGTGTTCGTCTGCAGCTCGTCTCACCGGTACAAGTGAACGTACGAGACACGCCTGCACGCTGCGAACAGTGTGAACAGAAGAATGTCAACTATCTCTACATCAGTCTCTTTCACGCACATCGATTGAAACCGCATGCTCTTAAGTGAGAAAATGTATCTCGCCTGCCGTTCGCTGTTTTTCTATAGAACAAGTATGTTAGAACAGCGGAGCAATTGTGCGTGCGTGCGAGTGATTTTAATGAACGACTCCCATTTTAGCGTAAAATACAAATAGTCTGTTATAAATCGCAACGTGCCCAGATAAAGCGACTGCGAACTATCAATCATTCTGTAATTAATTAAGAACAAACGATTCGTTGTTAGCTTATCGCATAATTTATTACTTGAAAATGAAAATTCTAAGGGCTATGGAGTGTGAGCGTCCACTGTTAGACATGTGATTGGCAATCGTGTCTTATCTTACGTAAGCACTAAACGCTTTAGTATTATTACATACCACTTCACCAACATAACGCAGCCCATCGAGCGTATTTTAACGTCAGCGCACCGTAGATCATGTTAGGGTGGACGTTTCTCGCATAATGGCCAATTTATAGACCTCCCACAAGTTTTCGATAACAAGTTAAAGCAAGGCACAGTGAATAACGGTGCTTGTGTGTCGGAGGTCAAGTAATTCTGGTACATTATCGTGGAGAGGCGTTCGTATTAAATTTCACGGTGGCAAATTGTGGTGAGCGCGTGTATAAGTTTTTTGTGTGTCACGTAAGGCGTCTAGGCTTCCTACAGTTTTTGTTTTATCACAAAATTTTGATGTTTTGTAAATCTGCATCTATTGTCACTCGAAAAAAATATTTCGTTGTTGCGTTGTGCATTGATGAATCTTGTAGGCAAACCCGCGCTCCAACGTAAGAAATAACACAGCACCTGTGAATGGTCTCCAATGATATTTTAACAATATTATGCATAGTTTAGTTCTAGTTTTGGGCTATGTTGAACATTTAATTTCCGGTGACCTACATGTCTCATTGGTACAAAACTATAAATAATTGTAGGATTAAATTAAATTTTACAGATATTGTTTGATTAAGCGTTAATGTAGGTAAAAATCATTAAGTCAAAAAATTTTAAAGCTTTGCCAAAAATAAGAAACTAAATTCGAGGCATGCACTTGTTTATGTTGTATTATGTAAATGCTAGCTAATGGGCTAGGTCTGATACTTGGTCTTACATCGATGTAATTTCATATATTTTTTTCATTTCACATTTAATACAACATCTGGTGGAATTGTAATTTTTAATCATCCTTGTCTTTTCACTACTCCACGTGTCTCGCCGCTCGTGGCTAAGCATAAAATAATATATAGTAGAATAAAATATATTTAAAAAGTATATATTTTATACTCAAATTTTTAGAATTCGTAAATCTCCGTTACGTCCATGTGAAGTGCCTGCCACGCTGTATGGCCCAGCGTTGCTGCGGAAACTTGCTTAGCTCGCTTAGTGCACCATTGATTTAAGTTTATCAAAAGGAACCGAAACTTAGAAAATCTTATGGTCTAACCCTATATAATCAATATAACTGGTTCAAGAGGAAACAATTTAATGCGTTAAACATTTTGTTGTTGAAAATAAAAATGGTTTTTACGTAATTCAACTGAAGATGCATGTCAAGTCTTCGTTTTACGATGTACCCCAAAAAATAACCTTACTTGTCCTGCAATACGCTAAAAGAAATCGCGATTATCTAATTATAAAATTTACGAGTATTTTCTTTACCTACCCATAATTTTGAAAACAAAATTATGAATTATAAAAAATAAGTAAAACAAAAGTGAACAAACAGCAGCATTAAGACAATATACGATAAAGATCATTCACTTCGTACTTCATATAATTCAGTAGATTTTATACACACATAAGTAAAGAAATATTAACCCACATGTACATTCGAAATGAACCCAGGCCTCCAAGCTACCACATCACAGTCACAAATCCGTATTCCCGTCAGCGCTCGCCACGACACGACATCCATCAGCTTGTCGGCAATCCACTCCAATGTGCGTCACGTAGCGCCCGTAAATCACTGACCTAATGAGCGTTAACTATCTACAACCAGCCGGTGTAGCGTTGTGCATGCTTTATCCTCGTCGGAGGATGAAAAAATAAACGTCCTACTCATAGGTAGGTCAGTGCTCCGCAAAACTTCTTATAATAAGTTCGTCAATAAAAAAATAATATCACGCCTGTAATACCCGAAGAGGAACACTCCCACATTTCACCAGTTACGTGAACGTCCCACTATGGGCTTATTGCCATACACCGGGCACATATCCAGACTCCGAGACACTAATAGAAAATCTAAATTAGAAAAATTTAGTAGTACCCAATCTGGGAATTGAACCCAGGACCTCCCGATCAGCAGTCGCACTTCTAAGCAATACAACCTACGAGGCAATCAACAGAACTCATTGCGATCAAGCGTTGAATGGGAACAGCTGTTTCCAGGTGTTTCTGTTCTCCATTGGTAGGTTTTAGTTAGTTTTAACGCTATTGTTAATTCGTCTCGCATATAACCGCAGTATCATATCGCAGTATGATCATGATCTGCATATCGTATGATCTTAATGCTGTATTATTTTTAATACACGCCTAAACGTTCGCATATTTTGCTAGCTTCATACAGTTTATCTTTGGGCACAGCACAACAACTGGAGACCTTTGAGTTTAATTACAACGCATTTACCAAAATAATTTCTATATAATTAGAGTTTAAAGCTGCAATGTTTTTATAGTTAAACCGTCTTTATTATTTATCCAAGTTGTTGTATCGTAGGATAATCGTAGGGTTTCGACAAGATTATTTGATTACGAGCGATGGCGGCCGTCTTGTTTTTGTTGTACATCGTTGTCTTGTACATATCTACTCGTATATTGTAAAGCTGGTTGGTAATAAAAAAAATGAAATTTATAATCTTATTTTAGTTTCAGAGGTAGCCGAATAAATTTATTTTGATGTTAAGTACTAAGCCAACGTTATGTAGTCACTCGTGCTTGTAGACACCAGGATGAAAACTGCAAAATTTTTACTACCTGAAACTACAAATTTTCATTGTTTTAGAAGTAAGCTTAGCGCTTAGTGTGTACTAACTTCCAATCCAAAGTACCTACAACAAAACAAGATTATTTTTTTTTGTTTTTCAAAAAAGTCTTATGAAGGGTTTTATTTCATTTTTTTGATTATCAACTTGCCTTTTCCAGATTTATATTTACAGTATGGTTATTGTAAATTAGATAAAATCTAATCCTAAACATGGATCTTGAGTTAGGTAACTTTAAGCAAAGCTCCCGGGACTATTGGAGTATTCCATATTGCAGACAAATGTTTCCACAAATGAAGTTTCGCGTTTCCGGATTGGACGCGAAAGCCAAATACATCCTTCTGCTGGACATCGTCGCAGCCGATGACTACCGATATAAGTTCCACAACAGGTAGACCATGTCATATCACCTATCGCCTGCGGAACTCATTGCCCCGAACCATTTTCCATTAGCGATCGCGCTGAGTAACCACCACATTATCAGCCCGTCTGCACTCACATCACGTCTCATGAGATATGCTACTGCTTCCCTCGTTAAACCTGTTAAACACCCATTCTCATTTAGCTTGTGACTCTACCCACACTGCACTAGTTCCCACCGAACCATTTTTAATCCGCTCTTAATTGCGTCTAAACAATTTGTACGAAACACGCTCAATTTACACGCTACCAACGGAATCCCACGACAACGAACGTCGCAGCAATCGTTCCACTATTAAGGATTCAACACGCGTCTCGTGGGTAATATCATTAAAATATCTTTGTAAAAACAGCCGCAGCGGTAAAGGAAAAAGCGGATCACGCCGATATCAAAGGTGAGATATATCGCACAGGAATCTTATGTTTTGCTAATTTTATCGAAATTGTCAGTCGGGCAACTAATTGAAAGTAACTAGGGAAAAAAAGGTGCGTAAACATTCTTCCGGGTTCGTCAGCATCACCGCAACTGAACATCACTACATCGATACTCATCGTATTTGATCGTGTACATTGTTTAATTCCCGATGACAAGCAACGATAAGGACCGCTCCATCGCTTTATGTCCGCCGAACGACGGCCGCTATCAAAACCGCCGACGTGCTGGTTTGGCAACATCGAGATGCGATCGATAAACTTCGATGTAATATCCGTTAATTAATACGAACCAAGCATACCGGTCGAAATTTCGACTGTGACTCATCCGTAAACCGATATCGTCGCCGACAAAGACGCCGACTGTCTAACGCCGTTAATATGGTAATTAATTATTACAAATCATTCGTTCATAAATTATTTACCAATTACTCGAACAGAAGATTTCTAAATACGTTCCGACGGGATGCGGGCAGCGAATACTCCGGTGTCCCGTGGTATCGTAACTCGGTTTTTGATGTCGCGCATGATGTTACCGCGGCGCATTCGCTCACGTGCCGCGGTCACGATGTTCGCTGGAGAACTTAGCCGCACAATAGGCGCGTACTTTGCCGTTTTTGGTCGTCCCTGGCGGAAACACGATCTTTTTTTTTTTGTTTGTAGCAAATACTTGGCAACACCTTTCAGGATAATCGGCCCTAGTTTAGTTATGTGCGTGAAATCGCCTAATAAGGCAACCGTTGGCGCATTGTATTCCTCTACAATTAGTTAACTAATATTTGGTGAGTGTTAAATGATCGTAACTAAAGCTAATTAGTACGGTAAGAGATCACAAGCAAAGAAGACCGATTCTCGGGAGCAATGGGGATAAAAAGTGAAACTAGTTCAGTGGCATGTCTCACAATCGACGTGATGTCAAATCGTTGTCGCAAAGAACGCGTCCCAACCCATGTTTTTCTCTCATATTGCTTGCAGACGTATGTTTCCTGCCTACAAAGTTCGCGTTTCTGGTCTTGATAAAAAAGCAAAATACATTTTGCTAATGGACATCGTAGCTGCCGACGATTGCAGATACAAATTCCACAACAGGTATAAATAAAGAAGTGATGAAGGAATTAAATTAAAATAAGAATAATGTAGTAATTTTGTCGGGTTAGTCTCGAGATTTCGAATTAGCTGATCTTATTTTAATGTAATTCGTATTTGAAAGAACAATAAGGCAAGAAGCATGCGTACTATAATTTACTTAATGTGAAGATGATAGGGATCTGCGTGGTTAAACAAAGCGTATCGTTATCCAGCTTCGAGCATTTGCATTGCAAGGGACATTTGAACTTTCTAGAACACTGTCACTTACGTTGACGGCTACACATTTACTTAAATAGCAAAATAATTATTCAGTGATTTTTCATTTGCAATAACCATCATCGTCATCTATTTGTCACCATATTGTTTATTTACTTTGGGTCGACGCAGATCTCTTTCTACATTCACATGCTTATAAATATTTTGCATAGAAACATTGGAAACAGCTTATGTACCATTTATCGTCTGCATGTTTACACAACATAATTTTTTTAGATTTTGTGATTAACTCCATGAGAGTTTGACCAGACGCTCAGTATTCAAAAACTCTATAATCACGTTGCTCTATAATAAAGCAGCTTTCATTTAATCCTCTGGATAAATCTGAACGATTAAATATTTGATAGTAATAACGATAACTGCGTATATGTAACAAATTTTACACTTAGGTGCAAAAATACTTTGTTCAGATGTGTTCAGAACATTAGATGAGAAGTTTGCATTATCGAAAATTTTCTTGTCAATATAATACATATTCGTTGCAATATTTACAATTCGCTTCAATAATGCGATCAAAACAATTGCATTAGGCCTCACCTGGACAAACTCTTAAGTACCCGATTAACAGCATTATGTATTCTTATGCATGTAGTTTGAACGGCTTTTAGTGCGTAAGTAGTGTGTTTTTCATCTTTAATTGAATAAATATTTTCACGCTTTAACAAGTTCATGTTCTTCACATGAACGTACAATGTTTATAGCGTCATAATATTTATAATTTATGCGACCACCTGTCTTAAGGCGCCATGTTCTTTTTTAATTAAAAATTAATTTCACTTTCAAAAGATCGTTTTGGACTTACCATAGCAAGTAGCCGAAACGAAATTTGTGGGATATATAAAGAATCTTAATATTCATAATGTTATCTCTGTTTTTTTACATTTACATTCAATGATATTAACATGTCTAGTACATGCAATATCTTTACTGATCGGATGTCAGTGAAACTTGTACTGTTATAATCCACCTTGTAAAAGTACATTTTTACATATTATCTTATGATGTCAAAATCATACTTATTCTATTTGTCGCGTTATATTTTAGTTATCCCTTTGTACTTAAATAAGTTAAAAAGAACATGACTACCAATAACATTTTCTAGTCTATTATTCTCAGTTTTAGAGGTTATGTCAAAAAATAATTTTCACTTTTCCTCTTTCTGTAACTATATCTTCCATGTTTGTTTCCGGAGTCGGTGGATGGTCGCCGGTAAAGCAGACCCGGAGATGCCCAAGAGGATGTACATCCACCCCGACTCGCCGTCGACTGGCGAGCAGTGGATGCAGAAGGTCGTATCCTTCCACAAGCTAAAGCTGACCAACAACATCAGCGACAAACACGGATTCGTGAGTACCGACTATTACTACTGCTTTAATTTTTTATTGTTCGTTATTAATCTTAGTTATAAGTAATTGTTTGTTGATGTTTGTCTGAGAAAAAATTGTTATTTTACATTAGTGGTTCATCCTAAGGTTTTATTTCTTTGTGAAAATCTCTTAAAACATATATTTAGGTACTCGTTACATTTTTTTAATAGCTTAAGATGTTTACTATGAATATAAACAGTATTATATCATATTAATGTAACTAATATCACTTTTCATACAAGATGGAAAATTTGCTAAAATTTTATATATAAAGCGAGTATCTAAGTAATAGGTAGGTAGATAGGTATCTAGGTAATATATAGGTAAATAGATAATATTTGTAGCTTCTAGATACGATCCACATTCGAATATAAAACACACCCCTGTTCATCGAAGGCGTGTAAAAGGTTTCAATGCACCTAATAACCACAACATCGACGTAATTCTCAACAATGCTCTCAACAGGAGTGTCTGTTGAAAAAAGGGCCCCAAAAAGTAGCAATCGAGCGGCATTATTTTTTTTGTGGAGAGCAAAAACTTTATAATGTGGGTGATATTGTAATTAAAAAGGTCCGTTTCTACCCCTGTCGTCGAGCAGCGGGGGAGCATTGTCCCGGCCACGGTTATTATGGCTATTTACTTTGGGCAACCATCAACTTCACCGTTTAGTAGTTTTCAATAGATTATCTTTTGTATTGAAGGCTATGATCGGTTACAGTTTTTGCTGGTAGTCTTCAAACTCGAGATACATTCATTGTATGGGTATGGATAAACCCTATTCGATAGATGTTCATCTGCCTTTGAAATTTTCTTACATTTTAATTTTGTCTTTTCTTGTAGGTCTATCTTTGATGTATAAAAAAAAAAAAAATTATGTTCGTAATAACAGACGATATTTCAAGACCACTAAAATTATTGTTTACCCAAAAAATAATGGATAGAATTAAGGATAGGATTTGAAATATTATAAACGGTAACTAAAGCAGTGATAGCTTAGTGGTTTAAAATTTTATCATCAACTCCAAATGGTCTCAGTTCAAACTTGCGCGCGCACCTCATTACAAAATTATCACTTGTTGTAACAACAAAGAAAAATATCGTGTGGTGACCTGACACACCTTAGAATTCTCCATATAACGCTTGTGAGATCTGCCTTCCCGCACTTGCCCAACATAGCTGACTATGGCTTTAACCCTTCCCATTCTGAGAGGAGCGACGTGTCCCGTTGCGTTGACCTTTTGACTTGAGTTGACTGAAGTTTTTTCTCTAAATAAAATACAATCTCAATATCCTTAATGTGGAGACCTTGGACATGTGCCCTACGTAATGCTTATGAATATTCATAGAGTGAAACTTAATTAAAACCACACAAGTTTAGTGACGTAAACGTTTAAAAACTGGTTACGAGTCTGTCACAGGGTTCACTGTGTTACACTTCTTAGAATGTCTCTTTTTATGGAAACGTCAATAAGTCTCGACTTCTCCTTGTCAGTTTATACTTATCTTTAACAGATATTCATTATAAGATTTAATAATTTGATATTCATTATAAAGTATCTAAAAATTTGTAACTTATATGTGAAGTTTTTTTATAAGGGTATTAGAACCGTACAGTACCGTAGAGCAATAATATCAATAGAAACATAATGTCTTAATATTGATCTGTTGGGTTTTCTGTCAATTTCACTCACTTTCCATAAATGCGAACAAGGCTAAAACAACTCAATTTTCATAGGAATTTTAATACGCAAATTTGTACAATCCATTTGCACTAAATAAAATAGGGTAGACGTAAAACTTATAAGTTAATTAGCATTTATTATGAAATATTGTTACACCTTTACATCGTTACATACGTGCACTGTGTACACATTATAAAATTATTGTTTTGCATCTGTTGCACACCATTACCGCCCACGACGCGGCATGCTCATACACAATTTTACTTTACTACCTGAGGCATAGCAAGGATGTTTCATTAACAGCTGTTCATATAAAATAATAGTATTTTTATATAGTATTTTAATATAGTATTTTTAATTCGGTTTTTCTTTTAATTTATTAGTAAGTAAAATATTATGAATTCGTTTTTTTTAAATGTCATTTTATTCATAGGTACCTACATATCAATATAACACACCCTAGTCCGAGCATTTTGACCAAACTGTACATAACGTATCATCACGCTTGTAATCCCCCAAAGAGGTAGGTAGAGAGGAGTGTAATACACCCCAACGTTTCAACAGTTACGTTTACGTTCCAATTAGCAGTTAGTTACGTAAATACATTTGTAACATGTTACGTTCCTTTTAAAACTATACATACATTTATTGATTGTCAAGTAAATTCAATTAAGGTTGAATAGTCAAATAAAAAAATGAAGTATTATTTTTTATCTAATAAAAACGATTACTTGATAATTAAATGTAATAAAAAGTATTATACAATCTAAGAGAGTCATGTATATGTATGTACGAACAAAATCATATTATTAATATTGCTTCATAATATTAAATTATAAAATAATTGACTGGTCTCTTGGTCGAGTGGTTGCAACCGCGACTGCTGTTCGGGAGGTCCTGGAATCGATCACAGGGTCGGGAACTATCGGGTTTTTTTTTATTTGGTATTTCTAGTAATATATCGGAATCTGTGTTTGAGCCCGGTATATGATAACAAGCTCACCACCTATTCCATTGTGGGACGAAATGGTAACTGGTAAAACGTGAAAATGTATTAATATACTGCCTCATTGGTCGTGTTGGTTGCAAGTGCGACTACCGAACAGGACGTCTTGGGTTCTATTCCCGGGTTGGGCACTACTAAATTTTCTAATTTAAATTTTCTAGTAATGGCTCGGAGTCTGGATATCTGCCCGGTGTA
>DWDV01000039.1:0-24764 GCA_018245615.1 Mimoniades ocyalus | reverse complement strand
GGTGAAACGTGGGAGTGTTCTATATTCCTCTGCCTACCTCTTCGGGGATTACAGGCGTGATGTTACTTTTTTTTATTGTATTAAAAGATCCTTCCGCAATAATTAGCATGTTTCACTGCTTTTTCTAATATAGTTGTGTATTATATTTCATTTGCTAAGTGCTTGGCCACTTCATTTACAGCGAAACATTAAGAAACACACTCAAAACATTTGTAATTTATTTATTTATTTTTATTTACATTTAAACTACTAATTCAAACTACATCGGAAATTACAGGCAATCCAATTCGATAGAGTAATAAATAGAAAAAAAAAGTCAATTCAGCAAGTTAATTAAATTAAATGAAGTTATATCAAGTGTTAAAGTTTGTCAAACGATAAAAAAGGTCGAACCGTAAACGTTCGTTAGTCGCCAGCCTAAAATCCTTCAAGCGGACTAAAAGCTACAAGCACGCCGTATTAGCTTGCGGTTGGCGATCTCATGGTTACTAAAGGATCTGCCTAAAAATGTACAGCGTGTTTTAAATGTAAGTAATAACACGTAAGTGGAATGCGGTGAGCCTAGCCCTTTAGTGCCTTTGATATATGTATGTATATGTATATGGAAAATTCTATATTACACTTAAAGTTTTATCGTTAAAGTAACGTGCGTTACAAAAGTAAAATGAACGACTGCATGCAAGATGAATAATAATACGTTAAAGTTTTGTTTAAGTATCCATCTAATATACTAACTAATTTACAAACATATGCATACGCACGCGCACATGCACACGTGCATCCACGCATGTTCACATGCCCGCACGCACGCACGGATGCACGCATAAAAGCGTGCACAAGTTTTCTAAAACATGCAGTGAATGCCTAAAAGAGGGCTTTTGTAAATTATTTGTTAAACTTTATTGTTAAAGATTTTTCTTAAATGTGAAAATGTTAAATGAACTATCTTTATTTACTGACTAGAATTACTCCTCCTCACTATAATATAAGCACTACATATTGCAGAGCAGGTTTGCTGCTTTGCGGCGGATACGGGTGAAACTCACATACGTTGGAGTCAACTTACAAAATGGCTTCTGTCTAGGACATGGTGGTAGGTAGACCTGATTATAGCTACGTGTATGGAACGCTATGCGCGCCCCGAGTGCGGGCGCGTGCCGACGACACCACATAAATTCCGACGGTCAAGTGAGTTTGAACATGGCGCCGCAGGGGTGGGCAGCATTTGGCTGTCATTTCATTATAATTTAATTAAAAAATATTAAATCACGCCTGTAATCCCCAAAGAGTTAGGTAGAGGAGGCAAACTCCCAGGTTCCACTAGTTACGTTTACATCCCATAATGGAATAGGTGGTCAACTAATTGCCATAAACCTCACATAAATTCAGGCTATAACTCCATCTTTATCAAAATTTCATTAAATTTAACTTTAAAACGGAACATTTTTTGCATATACGAGTAGTTTGAATACCCCTAGTTCAGTTACAGTACTGTTTAAGATTGTATGTATTGTTATGTCTTATTTGTTTAAACCATTACCGTCCTTATCATTATCATTAACCTGTCTCTCGAGCCATATTTTATTGAAATTATACAATGAATCATATCTAACATAACTGATTATAATCTACTATGTGTACTACTCGTATGTTGCTAGTATCAAACCCGCAGGATGATTTTTTAACAATTATTGCCAATGTACAAAAGAATATCACGAGTCCATCAAAACCAAATAAAACGGGCGCCACGCACCTGCCTATATTTGTTTTTGAAAAAATAAACTTTTCTGCGAGATTAACTCATGCTTTTAATGGAACCGCCATTAGTGCCGCCGAAGCTTTTAAATTTTCACTGCCGTTGATTTTTTTTATTATCATAATATATTCGATTTCACGACAATTTTGTATCTTGACTGAGAGAAATGACACTTTTTATATTAACAACGAAACGTTGCTGTGTTTTTTTAAACATTTTATGTGTCCAATTTTTTAAAGGGAAATGTTGGGTTTCTTTTGGGGATGTAAAATGTGAACACAAATGTAGAGACCACGTTTGCTGTCACTTTAGAAGGAGTCGGAGGAAAACGTGGTATAAGTATTCCAATTATGGGGTTCTTCAAAAATTCCTTCAAGGCAGGCAACACATTGGTAACCCCTGATGTTGCTAATGTCTATAGGCGACGGTGACCACTTACCATCACGTGGGCCGCCTGCCTGTTTGCATTGCCTTTTAATATAAAAAAAAAATAAAAAAATAATAATGTAAGAAGGGAAGCACTCGGAACCGAGCGCCTAGATGTTGGTGTACCCAAGCAACTGCCCTCAAAGGTCTCCCTCTAACAAACGCCTTGCGAGAAGTTGTAAATTGAGAGAAGTGGAAAGAACTGGAACATACCGTTACGATTCGCTTTTAGAGGCACGACCTTCAGTAATGAAGATCCGACACAGAAGAGAAGAATTAGACACGCCTATTTAACCGTGCTTCGCAGCGCCCTAGAGTATCTTCGCGAACCACTTCCACGATTAACTATCAATTATATAAAATTATTGAAAAATTACACAATAATTGCAGCCATTTAATAACACTGAATGGTTGAGTTTTAAGTTAATAAGATAAATTTAATGAGTGGTCTCAATAAAAATGCCCGCGACGTACCCGACCGCCGCTTGCGTAACATGTTGCATTATGAAACGATTACAACACTGTAAGATGTAATGATGAGCATATCCGAAGTTCCAGTCTTTCTAGTTACGTTCCCAACAGGCTTGTACGAATTTTATGGTATAAATGAACATCGCAAGGCGCCTTTCTGTAAATGAAGTTACTCGTATATGAAACTGTTCCATCAAAGGATACAATTTTAATTTAATCAATCGTGCGGGCAAAACTATATCAAAGTATTACATACAATCAGATTTGAACTGTAGGTATTCCATTGTGCACCAACTGCAAGTCGATAATTCCAGAAAATTCTTTTGAATTCTCCTTACATAAGTACATGTATTTAAAAATGGTTAAAAATCTTTATTTACGTGAACAGACAGACGCACGTATGAAATCATCTAATACTTATAATAAATTGTACAGCCATGACGTAATTTTTTTACCGTCTCCGACCGCAAGCCGAAACTTGACTGCGCATATAAGGTAATATGTTAACGCAGACTCGAAGTATTTGAGGCCGTATTTTTTTGCGATTACCAAAAGGAAATGCTTTTAACAGTTATGTGACATAAACCCATAAGTTTACATTAAAATTATTTTTCCTCGACCGCCTTGTTCGTCGCGTGGAAGCACGTGCGATTACTAATGGAGAGGTTCTGGGTTTGATCCCCGGGTCGAGTGCCATTGTTTGTAACTTAAAATTCCCAGAATCAACACGGAATTTGGATTTGTGCTCTGCGTATAGCAATAAGCTCACCACCTATTCCATGATGGGGTGTAAACGTAACTGGTGAAACGTGGGAGTATTCTACACTCCGCTGCCTACCTCTTTGGGGGATTACAGGCGTAATGTTACGTATTATTTAAGTCGTGTCGAAGTTACTATTATAGCTAAGCAGATCAGCATTATCAAAAACGATATGTTAGCTTTCACTTCACCAAGCCATGGACTCACGTTACGATGAGCGACAAAGGCGTATTATAAACATTTATAACGTTGTAATAATATATTACAGTGAGTAACAATTAACTTATTATTACGACTTGTAGGGTAGGTAAACATTGGCACCATAAACCACGCCTACGGTTACATTAGTAGATTTTCTTTAAATGGTTTTTGCTATGTGATCACGGGCGTGACGGACACAAAAATAAATAATTTTCCGTCAATACTGTTCTAACTTTACTGTTTCGTAACTATATGTTACGTTTCCTCAAGGTTACTTGAAAGTAATTATTTAATTACTATAATTTATACTCAATTTCCGTAAAACGCGGAACCAAAACATCTCATACACGGGTCGTTTTGGAAATCATCATTATTACACCCATTTTATCTTAGAACAAAATTTTAAGGCCGTGGATTTAACTGTTATTCAATTTTTTTTAAGAATTTAATGTTTGATTCCGAATTTTGATCGTTAGACGTTCAAACCAAAATTTCCGTTAAAATCTCATAAAGTGAGTTCAATTTGATTTTGAGCTTTATAAAAAAAAAAGTAAAGTAGATTTTGAACTTTATAAAGGCAATGAATTGAGTTATGGTAAAAGTGACCTAGAATATATTAAAAGATACTTTTTATACCTCCTAATGTATATCCTAGTCATACTTATAGATAAGAAATAAATGAATAAACGCAAAGGACGCACAAACTTCTTTAAGTATAATCTTTTATTAAAGTTTACTAATCGTCTTATCCACGAATGAAGTTGTCACGTTAGAATATGCTCTATTATTATACAATATAAAATCTATTTTATTAAAACACATTCATAGTATAATATGTATAAAGTTTTATTTGTGTTGTATGATAGTTGCTTATAAGTAGACCAGCGTATTACCATGCGATAGCCGACAAAGTATTTTGAAGTTAATTTATATAGAAATAAGATGGAAATTCGTATGAAGTTGAGGACATCCATAACTCTATGGTCACAAGATTATAATTCTTATGAGAAAAAAAGAAATGCCAGAGTCACTGGACATGGGTGGTCGGCGTTTTCTTTACTACTCGTTCTTCGAATATGGTCATTGAGTCTTCGTGCATTGTATTCATATACGACTTTGCTAGAGCAATAGAATGTTATTGCATTTGTGTGTTAATTTTAATATTTTCGTATTGTTACGTCTGTTAGAATCAGAGTTTTGAATTACATGATTATCAAACACAGGATGGAAGGGCAGAGTGGGAGAAAGAGGCAATTTAGGCTGAAAAAAAACAAATCTATAAGGATAGAGATGTTTGGCTCGCAGTGTTTTCTGCCTACCCCATAAGGGCTATGATACTAGAGGGCTAGAGAACGACGCGAAAAAAGCCACATAGGTATCCTATATTTGAACGGCTGATACAATATGTCAATTTAATATGATAAAAAATGAACTACGCAGCTCATGCGAACATAACTCAAATTGAAGTGAATTACGATTACGAAGCTAATTGCCACAACGTCAAGACAATTGCGAGCAAAAACCATACCGCTTAATGTAAACGAGACAAACGTAATCTTAAATTGACACAAAACATCGCAACTCCAACACGAATGTTGACTAAGTACCGTCAGCAAAAACCTGAATTGCAAGTGTGCGCAAATATATACATCAATTACGTATATAATAATGATAATTCCGTATGTTTTATTGTCATTTAGGAACAGTTCGGATTTAAGATGTTTAATAGACGGTATATACATATACCTATTAGTAGCCGTATAAAAATATGTTGACTGTATTTAAATATTGTACCATATCGTACCATATTGTTGATTTACGACTAATTTGCCCGAGAATTGTCACGTCTATTCGACTTTCCAATATACAAGTCATTATTATATGATAAATAAAATAAAATAAAAAGCCTTTTATTTCCTGCATTTAGTTAGTTACAGAGTTTTGAAATAAAATTTAAAAAGAAAAAAAAAGTAAGATTGTTTGATAATCACAACATAAAAAAGCCACATTATGAACCCGCATGCCCAGCGTGGGGATTACGGCATAAACCCTCAAAAGAGGCCTATGTCTAGCAGTGGACTGCAAAAGGCTGATGATGATGAACAGTAAAAGAATAAAAGAGTTGACAATTGTGATAACGGTCATCACCAAAGTTTACATTCTTGCTTTGCATTTTTCACTACGAATATTTTATTTATAATTCACCCATTTCGTTAAAATGAACAAAGATCCAACAATAATGTTTATCTTTTCAAACATAATTAAAAGTAAAATAAAAAGTGTCGACATCGGCATTCGAAGTATGAAGTAAGGAGGCTACATAAGGGTACGTATGCGTCCGCCCGGCGATCAACTGTTACTCGACACGGTCGCTTCCTAATTTAGTAAAGCCGAACGCACGACTTCTGCTTTAGAACTGCTGCGACCTAATTGCTTCCAACTGCATCGAAATATATGCAGACCTTTGTCAACAGTGACATATAAACATACGATTATTATGCATTTATAAAGTATGTCACACATTCCAAAATATTTTAATAAACAAAATATTTAAATATTATTGTAGTTTTGTAGATCTATTTGATAACGTATGACATTCTCGTGTCACAGAGTCCCACTGCACGTCTATTTTGGTGTTGTTGGAAAGTGTTTCGCATATGAGTAAATACAGTTTCGCCCACGCACACAACCACTTTCCTCCAAACGCTACGTGACGCACACACACACTTAAAAGTCTTAAAACACATTTTTCACATAATTAATCTTTATTGCAATAGAAACGTATCCAATACGCGGCGACGCGACGTCGGCGTCGTTACAATTATCTTTGGAGATTTCTTTTTGTTTAGTAACAATAATAGAGTTAATATAATTTGACTTATCGCGCGTGCTGAGTGCTTACTCTTGTAACGTCTGTCAGTTATTGTAGATATAGCGGGTTTTAATGTT
This sequence comes from Mimoniades ocyalus, assembly GCA_018245615.1. Lineage (NCBI taxonomy): Eukaryota > Metazoa > Arthropoda > Insecta > Lepidoptera > Hesperiidae > Mimoniades > Mimoniades ocyalus. The sequence continues at coordinate 18,201 of DWDV01000039.1, read as the reverse complement.
TTCATTATTCATTTATCTTTGTAGTCAAACAAATGTATTCATGATAATACTTATAATATATTTGTTAATACCTAATATTACTGATAGGCGAGGGTATTCACTATACTACCGAGGAACACTATCTTATTTATTTAATATAAGATTTTGTTTTTGACATAAGTTAGATTTTTTGTTTGTAATATAAGACGATAATACATTGGAACTAAATTTATTGTATAGGAATATGTATGTGATGAATTAAAAAACTTGTAAGTTATTGGTCTTTACTCCGTCACGTTTTAAGTGTTATAAATTAATGTATTGCCCTGCTTTCAAGACATTGCACCGGTAAAGTTTGGTAGAGTCATAAATAAAAAACTAATGTCTGTTACGATATTTGCCTGCCGTTATGTAAAATTATTACTAAATTATATTTAGCTGCATTAGGTCATTGCAGTTTCAATTCTAAAGTTAAAAAGTGGTTTTACTAAATAGAGAAACGTACATATTTGTGTAGTACCACATTTTTATCAGGAGGACTCATAATTACCCTTATCTAGTAGTGATTCCTTCTAAAAGTAACTATATCAGTTACAGCATGTCTATGGCATTGTACTCCTCTGCCTATGCGTTCGGAGAAAAGATAGGCGTGATGTTAGGGGTTTATCAAATGCATATATTCGTATTTCTTCTAAGGCTACTCGTAGCCTTACCAAGACAAAAGGCAAGATTCAATTCAAATATATCAAATTTGAATTTCCATACATGCTTCATTTTTGTCACGAAATGCGTACTAACATACATTATTGTAAGTTAAGGGTCGCTGTAAAGTAATCCCGGCGCCAGATGCGTTAAACTTATTCTAATTGGACGAAACTTTATAAGATTCACGAAATTGTATAGTATTTAAAATACCAACTTGCATTCCCAGATAAGTGTATATGATACAACTCGTTGATGTCTTTTATATGCACTAGTTAATATTATAAACAACAGGAATATTTCCCAGCATATTAAAAGTGCATTTAATTTTTTATAAATATTTTTCTTACAATACAACGTTAATACATATAAGAATGAATGTTTAATCTTCTCATCGAGTTCGTAGTATTAATTCTTTTCAGTTAATGAAGGCTTATCATCCGGTATTTATATAAAAACAGTATCTTAGTTGGGTAATATAATTGAAATTTTGTTTTAATATAAAGAAGATTTTATGCTTAAAATAGAAATAAGACTGACACACCTGCGTGAGCCGTAAAAACAATTATACTTACTAATATGTAGCACATTATAATAAATGTTTAGGTTGATTGATATCCCTATAATGTATTCAATTGTGGCTAAAAAGAATGCCGTTACATATTTTATTGCGACCTGTCGCCGCGTAAACAATACATGTTTATTGTTATCTATAAACAAACAAGCGGACAATCGAAGTTTAACATTTTGCGATCGGAATGTATTTCTTTGTTATCGAATTACCAGAAAACAATGAATAATAGAACAAGCATTCGAATGTGATGTTGCGCTTAGAAAGTAAAGTAGATACGATTTTAGATTACTGACGTGCTTATGGCTGCCCAGAAATTTTGGTTGTAAAAGCATTAATCAGATAATTAACATGATATTGCTAAGTTAAATTAACACTTCATAAATGACGTTTATATCAAATTAATTCCACTAATCTCAATAACATTCCATCATGGCTTAAAGTCGTAGTATACATGCTTAAAGTTACGTCAGTGAATTGTACTTTAAGCATTTTTAGTTGGATTAAACAGCAGAAATAGAAGAGGTTGTATTATTTCCGAAAACAAATTCTATGCTGAAATTATTGCCACTTTAAAGATATTGAATTAAAAAAACTGTTTCTATCCATAACATTTTACATTTTTATAAAAGTCAGTATAAATTATATTTTAATGCTGTCTTACCATGAATTAAAATATTTAATTCGCAGCCAAAATTAAATATTTCTATTCTGAGTCAGACAGCATTAAAATGTATATTAACTATATTCATAACATTCATATTTATGTATACGGGTCAGTTTTACTTCGTATATATTTAAAAACGTCAGGTTACCTTGATAGTAAACTTTCTGAGAATTGTGTTGTCATAAGATCTTATCGGACACTATCGGGCTCAGGCGTCGCTGGAGAAATTTTGTGACTGTTTGTTTTGTGATAACAATCAATATTGCATTGTTAGAACGTCACCAGTTTTATGGGACATTACAGGTCAGTTTGATACGAAAATAATAATACCGTTAGAGAATACAAAACATAATTGTATACAAGTCATGTTCCATTATGGGCAAATATAGGACGTAAGTAACGTCTGATAAGAAATAGATTTAAAAAAATCTTCTCGTGTCATATCTTAGTTTCATTGAAACCTGTTAGTTCTTTTCGAAGTAGGTTTAATGAATTTACAAATTTTTGAATCAGGAATAAGATCGTTAGCTGTCATCGATGAATAGAGATTTCTTTCTCAGTAATAGGTTCGCTATATCCATGAGTTTGAAGTCAAGGTGGTTCTAAGTAGATAAATTTGTTTAATTAACATAATATTACTTTTTATACATATTACAATATATTGAATTTATTCTAACTATATATTATTACAGTTATTTTATTTATTTCAAATTTACGTTTTTTTACGTTAACTCATATTAAATCAATTTGTTAAGTCAAATTAAGTTTTTAGTTTCAGAATATATAAAACTTTAATAAGCAATTGGTTAAAAACTTGATTGTAATGCCTTAGATTGGTTACACTGCATTGTATACGAGAATATAATAAAACAATCTCTGCTGCACAGCGACAGATAACAGTACAGCAACATAGCCACGGCATTACACTATCGAACCCCCAGCGGAGAATTCTAACGTTAATTAATTTATAACAGTAGTTTTAAGAAACGATAACAATTTTACATGTTCAAGTACCGGATGTTATATTACGTTATATTGAATAAATTTTTCTTTACGTAAACAAATTAGTTGCAAATTTAGTAATGAGTATTACCGCTTACGGTACACAGAGAGAAAAGGAATTATAAGGCATGAAGAATAAAATGTGGCCATAGTTCTTGCGCGAACTTTTGTATCGATAATTTTAATGATCAACACCCCCTTCCAACAAAAGTATACAATGACATTTGGAGAAGTTAGTAATATGGAAATTTGTTCTATTTTATTCCTCTAAATATGAGAAAATCTTATATACATATAAGTAGCGAATTTTAACATGTACAGTTATGATTAAATTCTACTTCGGTAGATACTTCGGTAAAACGAATCTATACGTGTGTCGTCTGACTATTATTACCATAACAATAAGGGGGCTAACGATTTGAATAGTTCAAACCGATTCGCGAGGTTCCATCTAACGTTATAGTTCACGGACATGTGTGGAAGTGAGAGGCTAATGCTTATAGGAACCGTCACGGGGGTCAATGTCCTTTTTACATCTACCTACCTTCAATTAAACTGCCTAGGTATCATCGTTTGTATTTCCAAGAACAAATTAGACATTTATCTGTAAATTGTCTAAAACGGGATCAATCGCTTCATTCTGTACAGCTATTATGACAATTTTGTGTTCGGTTCCATTTCACTTTGATGTTGAAACTTTCAAACTACCGGGAAAATCGTATAAAAATAATGTGTATAAAATTATAATTGTTCTTACCGACAAATCCCTTACAAAGCAGCACGCAACAATTTCCAAATTCACTAACTAAAACGCACTTTTAGTATTCATGCAATGAAACTTTCAATACACCGTCCTTGCGATCAAAAACAAACTTTTCTTGAGCTTTCGAAAAAATAAGTCTCAGCTGCGATCAGATGTAAATCGACTTGTTTTATGTCTGTTATTTCAAGCTGAGATACTCTTAAAATCGCACTTTATTTAGTCACTAATTATCATCAATATATCTTTTCTTGTGAGATACGTTCGTCTCGCACGACGGTCCGCGACTTACTGGAGACGAGAAGTGGTAAAAGACACGTCACTCGCTGCGCCCGCGCTGGGCTCACCTTTACTTCGCTGTTGAATGACCTGTCAATCTTGATAGTTTTACTTCATGATCAGATATACTTTTACGTAAATTCATGCCTTCACTCCCCGAAGAGGTAGGCAGAGGAATGTAGTACATTCCCACGTTTCATCAGTTACGTCCCACTATGGAATAAGTGGTAAGCCTATTGCCATGCACCGGCCTCATTTTCAGACTTTGAGCTACTACTAGAAAATCTAAGTTAGAAAAATCTGATAGTGACCGACCCGAAATTTGAACCCAGTACAACCCGATAGACAGTCACGCTTGCAACCAACACGACCAACGAGGCAGTTAATATACTTCTAATTATTAATTATTATTACGTCTTCCTACTTTCTAGGAGATCCAACTCCACCACTTAGATATTGACATATTACAGCTACTTTGAAGTATAATTACATAGAATAAACAAATTTCTTTATGAAGGTGAATAAATGGTAATGAAAATATAATTTGACTATTGAGGATTACTGACAACTTACACGTCCCAATTAGAAACGAGTTAAGGTTAATAAATTCTAATGATGACTTTATAATAATGAAGAACCCATTTTTTTATTTTATTGTTGTCATTAATACTTCCTGCAAAATTTTTAAAGACTTCTATCGTTTTCCGACGTAAGGATATTCTTGGAAAAGTTGTGTCCAATTAAATTTGATTGAATGAATGTATACCTTATAATAAAGCAATGTAAATTGTGAAATACATCAAGTACGTTGCGTTACTTTTAAAAAATTACGAAATAAATGTAGTCCATGATTTAGTAACACTAGTACAATATAATCAATGAAGCGTCGTCCTTGTACGATTCTCTGCATTTTTTCAAATAAGACATTTCGTTGGAATGCAAATGAGTAGTGGTAACTTATAATTTTACATATGTAGCAGTTTTACTAACAAAATAGCATGATAATAAAAATATAGGTAAGGGACACGTTTTGTTTTAAACGATTATTACATTTTAACATGATCATTTTTATTATTCAAATTAGTATAATGCGTATAATGCGATAAATAGTAACAAAAAGCACTAGCGACAACAGTTTTTTTTGCTAAAAATCATCAAGTATCAAAACGTACAGGCCCGTATAACCGCCGACATCCCGTGATACGGCCTCGATATTCGGACACACACAAACACTTCTCTACGCTCCATCTAACTACTCCACACTACAACCTTCCACTACAGAGGTGTTGCCAAAGATGTAAGTTGCAAATATATTGCGTTCTTTAATCATGTTTCGCGTTAGACATTTTTAAAATGCATAAAACAAATTAAGCAACGAATTCATCTCGAACTGAATTATGTAATTAATTTGCGTATGTGTCAATATTGACTTGTGGAAAACTTCAATGTTGGGTTGAGTACATTAACTACTTCGTGCTATTGATTAATTTTGATTTCTTAGATTTTCGTTAAACAGTTTGAAATTGTCAATTTAATTGTTGAAGTGTAGTACTGCTTCCAGGATTTAATACAAAAGATAATTGTAATGACAGCAACTCAGCAATATATTAAAGGTTATTAGGAAGACCATGTTACATATTAACCATTTTAAGTCCAATTCGCATTTTTTCACGCGAGAGATCACTGCCCCGCAAACGGACGTAAAAGTGCTGCAACCAACACGTACTTTTAGTTAAATCTTATATGTAACACGTCATTAACAATAATACGTGTCAACACACACACGCACATATTTTATAAACATTGATATTAACAATCGAGTGTTTTCATTGCACAATCAGTGTTGCTGAAATTAATTAAAATCTAATGCTTACTCTACATTAGTTTCGTAATAACAACTTTTAACGTGCAACCGGTGGTGAAGGAATTAGAAAGAATGCGACACTTTCAACCTCAGCTGTTAAGTAATGTTTTTATGGATCTGTATTTATTGGGGTCAGAGCGCTCACAGCTGAGTCGGGGCGGCTTACTGAAGGTGTCAACTTAATAAGGGATTCATGTATTGCGTAACGTTATACCTTATTGTACAAATCGGAAGCAGGGGAACGCGGAAATAAGACTACAATTGTTTAGTAGGTACATATCGTTTTTTCACAAATGAGATGTTTTTCAGTTGCAGCGTTTTTTGATCCGCAAATTGGAAATGTTGTTAAATCAACCATTCCGCAGTCATATTGTTCAGCCATCAAATCAAAGAGTACACAGTTACAGATTAACTTCCGAGTGTCAACTTTGATACAATTTAATTGTGCTCTAAAGTAAACGAGGCCTTTGGAACAATTCATTAAGACCTGTCTAAGACCACTGTTGGACGTAGGCTTCTTCTGAAGGTTCTTTGCCCATAATCTCCACGTTAGACATGCGGCTTGGAGATTCGGAACCCGGGATAACCGTTCTGATCTTCAATTATACGGCCACACTTGATGGATCATGTATAAGTTACAAGTATATATGTACATATAAAGAGGACTTATATTACATGATCTCTGTTAACCGCTGCAGGCGTACCAGGAGGGCTGATAATTACAGATACCAGATAACAATCCATTACAACAAAAAAGAAAAAAAATATTGTTAGTCTAAATCTGTTGGTTCATTTATCATCATCTGTATAGGGAAGTGGTACACGAGCATTATGGGTTTCGAATCGTACAACTCAATATATAACTCGTCTAAAAATTCCTAGGTAGATTTGATCGACTCATTAGTCAAAAGTCAAGTGAAAATAAGATTGAAAGCAACTACACTAATATTTATGAGTTAAAAATTCACGGTTCATATATTATTCAGTAGTGTAATATAAATTAATAAGACAGGCAATCCATTCTAATAAAATACTGTTAAGGTGAATAAAAGGTGTACGAAACATAGTTTGATAATAGAAATTGTTACACGTTATCTGTATGTGGTACATAATTTAATTCTTTTAGTATCTTTTATTCATAATTTAATTTTAATTCATTTGTGTTTTTTTAGTTCTAGTTCTTCGTTCGTTCGCTCATTTAGACAGATGAACAGATTTATAAAAAAAAATGTATGCTAATAATTTGTGAATACATTTAACGTCTAGATAAGATAATTTTCTAAGGCAAATAACCTCGTTTTCACATGTGCATACAGGTAAAAGCTACTGAATCAAAAAAATTGTTTCAATCTTTTTTATTGCATGCAAACCTGTTAACGTTCCATATAAATTACAATAACCAACTTGTACAATACAGATACGATATTCCAGTAAAACACTAAAATATGATACCTATATACTTTTCTTGTGTTATGAAAGGACAAAACTAGGACATATTAACGTATAATGTCCCCTGACGGTAACTGCTAAGTGCAGTCCACAATTATCTATAAGCTTTAAATTAAACGAAAAGTACAAAGTGAGTCTATCAGATGCGTTTTTGGGCGTCAGTGAACCTATGGTGTTAAGAGGCTCAGTTGTTTCCATTTTTTTATTATTCATCAATAGGCTTGCGTCTGATTGTAAATGTAAATGCGTAACTATTATTGTTCATTGGTAAAAATGGATGCATCAGGGGCCCATCGCAACAGAAAACTAAGTACCTACAGCACAATAAAAAAAATATATTTTTATTTCGTGTCATGTAACAAAATGTTTATTCGCTATATATTAATCTTACGTGGCCATTCTTGGAAATTCACCTTAAATTCCATTCAATAGCTGTCAGCCGGTGTGGGACTGATTTTACGGTGCAAAGAAAGTTTTTCACATGTGGGTCACAACCTGACGAACACTTACCTAAAACTGCCACGAAACCGGTCCCGCAAAGTCGCGCCTATGGTGATCAGTCACTTTTCGACGGATAATATTAATCACACGCGTAACTTACCGCTCGCGGCGAAAACATCTCAAATTGAACAGTTCTATGGACAGCTACATAGTGGGACAGTATCTGGATATATAATAAAACCGTCATGCAATCATTCTCAACGCTTTTATCGTTCCAATTCATACAATACATCGACACGCGTTCATTATGGTGTATATTTATATATGTATCTAAATGGTATATATTTTTATTTATTATCCATCTATGAGAAGTTAGCTCTCACTTAATTTGATTTACATGGGGTTTACTAAATGACTTAGATCCTCATGAGCAACACTGAACAAACTTAGAACTTTAGTGTTTGAACATTCCTACCAAACACAACAATGGTTGCTGTCCACTACACCTATGGGGTCAATAAGACGATAAAATAAAGAAATGTATGTATCAATACGATTTCGACCTGTTTGATGACACTTTTTTACATAATGAACGCTTTAAAGAAATAATAAAGAATAAAAAAACTAAAAAAAGAAATAAAAAACTGATGTAATAATTGTTATTAGTATGCAAAATAGATACTTTATGCAACCACGATTACGGCGTATTACAAGTTACGATCTCAACTTTGATCTGCCACAGCCTTCGGCGGTACGGAGGAGTTGGGAATAATAAATAAAACAACATCTATATATAAACATTTCTATAATTATTTTGACACCGTCAACTTAGAAACTTTGCATGATATAATATTTCCTAACAACATGTAAACATTCTACGTGAATAACATAAAATATTTTAATGCGAGACGTACAATAAAAATAAAACCCTTTTTAAATTAATGTGTTCACAGTGTTCCCCTTAAACCCGAAATTATTAATTTTAGTTTTCATAGCAATAAATGATGGAATATTTGCAAGCACTGTACTTCATGCTATCGACGTTGATTTCACATTTCATACGAATTTGCCAAACACAAAAACATTTATAATAAAAAGAAAACTTAGTGGGAAAAAAAAATAAAACAACATATTGCTAACATAGTACTGATTACGGTAGCCATTTATTTTAATGCAAGTAATAAATTACAACGAGACACTCACACACACATACACACGTACACAGACCTCATATTATTTAAATCTCGGCAAAAAAGATTCAAAGTTAAAATAATAATTAATACTTACAATTATTCCATCATTCACCATCAACAACAAATCTAAATCTAGTACCCAGTACTACTGTGACTAGCATTATTAACAAAGGATCAGTTCACACAGACCGCGTTTCGACCGCACGGCGACGATCAAAACTATTGGTTACTTGTGGACGGGATGAGAAATAAACATAGACAACTTCAAATGCCTTTTACACGTTCCGATCGCTGAGAGATAAATATTATGTTACCCAAAGGTAAAAGATAGCAGCATAGTGGACAACCTGCTCTAAAGCACCTTTATTTTATTGGACGCTGAGCAAACGCGACGTGTAAAAGGCCATCATAGTATTTATTAATACAATGAATACACACAATTGGCATTTGAACTAGATTCTATTAATATGAGTTTAAACATTTGAGTATTTTATAATTTGTAGCCGGTTCTAAGGCGGCTAATATAATAAATAGTGTTGAAATGTAAACTCAGAATATTAATACAAACAGCATTATACGCATATATCAACAATCTAAGTATATATTATTAAACTTCACAGCAGACGGATACCGAAGTAACCAAATTTAACTATCTCCACGCGACCCGAACGCGATTCGTGCGATCTGAACCAAAACAATACTACAATGTGTCATTAAAAACCTATCATTTGCCGTTTTGAATTCTTAGGGTATCTGGTCTCTTGAGTGTTTATTACACACAATACATACTTCAATAATATTTTCTTCCGAGTTCCGCCACGAACAACTGGCAACACAGCGACCAAAAACAAAAAAAAAACAGCCTATCGGAATGGATAATACCTTAAGCTATCGGGCAAAATAATAAGCCCGTAAACATACCTTAACACAGAATATATTTATGCGTACCATTAAAACTACAACGTTGCAATACATTTCTTCTCAGTAACACAACGAGCCGTCGATTATTTTGTTACAACATCTTATCTATTCTGGTCTATTGGAGATTGGAATCGTTAAGAATTGTTAACAAGAGAAATTTTAACCATCGACTAGGTGTCATAACGTACGGTGCTTTCTATGAAATGAATTCAATGAAGCACAAGGAAGCTATTAGGACATAACGAAATCTTTTTAAAACGCTTAACTTATCCTCGTATATAAAATTTTTCGTGATTTTGAAGCTAATACATTGCAACGATATCGGTTAGCATGGTACATCGTTAATAATTTATAACAAAGTATTAATCGTTTAATAGGAAAATTAAGAAATCTATGTAAATCTAAACGAGCGAGTTCAAAAATTAAATAATTTCAAAATCTGTCTCGTAACAGTACACATTATCCTTCGAACACAATTCACAGAGAAATTCAATGACATTAATGAGAACTGTCAAACTCGTGTAGTAGTCGATGGTCAAACATTCATCCGGTTAATGACAAAGTCTATTTCCGTACATAACGGTACTCTTTACATTAGCATATGAAAATATCTACGACTTACTATACTAAACATTGTTTCATCTTATGTTTTTTTTTTAATTCAACTAACTGTCACTGTCGTCTACCAGTCCATATGAATGTAAATAAAAAAAATATTATTGTCGAGTACTAAAACCGTTAAAAACAATACAAAACGAAAATAACTTAAATTTTTTTAATCGTGACATATTTGGTAACTTAATTAAAATACTTTAAATAAATATGGCCGTAGAAAAACAATGTTACGTAATGAGCGAATGTATGATATGAATGTGTGTATATTAAAAGCACTTTCTTACCTTAGGCCATATTGAAGCCATTGTATATAATTGACTGGTTATACTTACATTTTCACTGGATGTGTGTAATAACAATCATTAGATGCTAATAGCTCGTTTGCATGTTTTAATATGTTTAGGAATGTACACTTTCGATGTATTTCTTGGAAATTTCACTCAACGAGTTATGTCTATATGTATTAATAACGTTATTAGCGTTTATAAAATAAAATGCAAACGACGAATGTTACGAATCACTGCGGACGTACGTCAAGTGAATAAATACAAACGAGCTCTGATGAACTTCTGTTTTTATAAATTTGTTTTTTCTCAAATACTAGTAACAGTAAAATCAATCCTTACTTCTCGTTAAAAAAGCTTATGACTGAATTTAAACATTGACAAATATTACGGACGTTTTACAAATATGACGCAGGTGTGAAATTGTAACAATTTTTAATTATGTAACTCCTGCACTCCAGTATTATTATAAATGGCTACATTCTACTTCCTTTTTTAAGTCAGTACACACGAGCGGTTTTCATCCGAAAGTTAATTAAATGTTTACGAGTACCACTTTCACTCTAACACTGCCTACCGAAATATTTAAAACATTCCTTATAAAATTTACTTAAGTAATTATTACTTCACAACATTGTATCAACATATTTTCAATATTGATCATTCCCGAATTTCCGAATACAATTTTCTTCATCAATATTCAATATTGATGAAGAAAATTGTACTCGGAAATATTTGCGGGCAGTGTTCAACAAAATGGAGTTTGTCTGTACAGACCGCGAGTTGTTTATATCTAACAATGTTCGTAAAAAATTGAAATTCACTGACATATAATTTTAGTATTGAATGGAAAATTAACCTCTGTGTAAACTGATAATAATTGTAAACTATTTGAAATGCCGTATTTGTCAAATACATACATACATTAACATATTATAATGGAATATATGTGTGCCCCGAACGCATTACATCACGCCGATCCCGAGCGTTGGCATATTAGGAAATTGGGTTAAACATTGCCATTTCATCGCTATTTACATAAGTCAGAGGTCTTGCGGATCACAAAAAATATTCCACTAAAACTATGTAAATGGTTACCTCAATTCGGTAAACAAGATATTGTGCAATGCTTGCTGTTTTTCATAACTATCAATCCTTCAACAAACGACCTCAAGGTTTCTTAATGAATAGTAATCATTCATATGACGGCGTTTTACCGAATTATATGTAGGTGCTTCGAATACATGGGTAGAAAACTAAACTCAGAAGATATTTATATTGTATGTTGATTGTGTCAAACAAATCGGTGTTCAAATTTAAGTGACTATTTTAATCTACACAGAAATTAATTTAATACGCAAAAGTAGACTGCCACGTTCAATTCAACAATACAAACGTCAAAATCGACAACCACAGCCGGATACCTTCGTGTCAGTCAATGTCTACGTGCTAATAAAACTATCGAATGTCTCCCACAAATAAATATGTACATATCATTATATTGACGAGAAATCAATATTTCTACATAAAGGTGGTTAGCTATTCAAAAGTAAATAAATATTAATATGTGTATCAAGTGTTTAATGTCAATATTATGTAAAAATAATAAATTAGTAAAAGTATTCATAAACAAAACAATAAGCATCGACGCGTGCTCAGCGACCGTCGAACGGCATATCGAAATCATGACGACAGAAACAAATTGGATTACGCATAGACCACTCTCAACAGTAATCGAAACTTTAGAACTTCAAAACAGTGATGGCGGATATTTTATAGGGAATAAAAAATTGTGTAACGGTAAATATGGCATGAAGAGATGCTTAACAAACATTCACATTTTAAAATGATGACATAAACTTAGAAAAAAGTTACATTTGCAACATATAATTAATTATGATCCAGATGCCTCAACCAAAGACCGAGCATCAGTTTTAAAAGATGCATCACGCAATTGTACATTTCATTCTCATCCAAATTATTATTATCATCCCAGTAAGTCAACTTCCTGCCGTAATCTCTGCAAGAGATAATTTTGATAAACAATGATTTCAAATTCCTACGCAAGAAAGACATTTTATCATCGACGTCGTCTTCGCTACAGATACGACAGTCACATGTTCTATTTATTTCTACTACGTTGCCGGTAGTAACATTGTCGTCTCTAACGACAACATTTTCTACTATCGAGCGATCAGCGTCGGAAACTACGATGGCGGGCAACACCCGTTCTTTTGGCTCCGTGAAATTTCGCATAGCGAAGTTCTTTTTCAGCTTCCGTATGTTGCTTGAAACGTTGCTGCTACTTTGATCTTTAACTCTCCTCATAACGCCCGAGGTCGATGGTGACGAATCCAGTACGTTCTCGGCTGAACCGGAACGTGGAACTTTGCTTTTCTTATATGTGCTTATTTCTTCATAGCTCTTAACATGTGATAGGTTTTGCTTTATCAGAATTTCCTTTCTTAGATCCGGTTTCTTACTACTTTCCTCTTTGACTTCTAAGAAATTTTGAAGAGGCGGAAAGGCGACTACGCCGACTCTCCTTTGACGTGGACCCTTGGTTTCTTCTTTTTTCTCTTCAGGTTTGTCATTTTCGTTTCCAAAAGATATGGTTTTTATAATTGGCACCCTAGTTTTATGAGTAGATTTATTGAGCTCCGCCATTTCCACCAAATTTTCGATCGAACTTCTATCAGACTCTCTAATGTCATCGTTACTTTTAAACGTAAACGACGGCAGCTTCCTCATCGAGGATGATACAATACCTCTGTACGTACTCTCTTTGACTTTTCTGGTGAACCTTTTGTGCACTGGCATAGTCAAACCACCAGTAACCCCGATTTCATCTAAATTATCCGAGGAAGTATTATCCGAATCCTTAACATCGTCGTAATGTGTAAATATAAATGTACTCCCTAACTTGTCAACTGTGGGTGACGGGGTTCCACAGTCGATATTATCAGTTGACAAGTAGTTCCTGACTGTTGCCAATTTTATATCAAGTTTAAGATCATTAGCATCCCCAAGTTCTCTTATATCCTCAGTGGAGTTTTTAGCCGATTCTCTGATATCATCGAATGTTTTGAATGAAAAGGTTTTTTGCAGTTTCTTTATCTGAGGTGCAGTATTACCAACGTTCATTTCATCCATGCCCTTATAACTTTCTTTAAGAACGAACAATGCCAAACTTTGCCCATACGTTTCATTATGAACTGCCAAAGATGCACGCCTGCTTTTCACTTTATATGGAGAAGCGGGGATATCCTCGAAACTCCTTTGCATTTCTATCAATCTGCTTTGCCGTTCTTCAGAATGCATGGTCCAGGATGAAGCGGTGTCACTTTCCGATTCGCTAGAACTTAGGGTTTGCAAATAATTGAATATCTCTATTCCCCGATCGAGTGATATGGACCTTTGGAGCGGTATGTCGTGGTTGAATCTAAAGTCCACTTCCTCCTCGGTGGAAACAGACTGCTCGTCCTCGTCCTTTTCATCAAACTTGCTGCCTAGCCACCTGTTCACTTCTCGATTGTTGAGGTTGAGGTTGATCAGCTCCTGCCTCAGGTCTATTTCCGGCTTGGGGTTCCTTATGTCCGAGTGTCGCCTGAACTTCTTCTGCGGGGTGGTGTTGTTGGTGGAGGTCGGGTCGGAGTGCCTACGCGGGGGCGGAGGGGGCGCCACCGGGCGCGGACATCTTGCTGGCGAGCGTAGATAGCGAGCGCCGGGGGAACGCGCCCACGGTGATATCAGACTCCGCAAAGAGCTTGCGAAAACTGTGAAACCGACAATATATAACATATATCGAGAGATAATAAGATATAAATAATTGTAAATATTATTTTATAATTGTGCACATAAACATTAAGTAAAAATATAAGCATATATGTATATGTTATTCTTATACTAAGCATATTTCATTTCTTATTATAAATAGTGCGAATAAATAACGTAATCTTTTCTATATTGTGTGTTTACTGGCATTAAATAATTCTGTTAACGATTTAATGAACCCTATGATTATTTACTTTATTATATTGATAGTACTTTGGTTAATAAGGAATGCAACTTGTGAAATGCAAAAAAAACTGTTTCAAAATCGTCTTAAATACCATCAAAATGCCACTGAACGTTCATGAGAATTTCACGTGTTGATAATCGCAATCGTCTCTATAAATGAATTAGCGTTTTAAAATAAAATCTTTATGATTCTTATTGAAAATACCGTTAAATTAATTTTTACTATAAAGTTTTAATTTCAGCAACATACTCATTTATAAAGACGATCACCAAAGCTCACCTCAGAAAAGCAAAATACTAATAAAGTTTCGTACAGGTCGTGTACACTTGTATCCCTACATGTAACAGTGGTCGCATTTGTAGTAAGGAACACCGCATATATATGATAACCTATTATATAAATCGTTAATTATAACACGTTCAGAAAAAAATTACATATTGTCGTCGGTTAACAGCGCCATCTACAGAAATAATCGTTTTTTCCCCCCGTCACTTACGGGCCTCCCTTTTATACGAGTAGTGATATTTGAAATTTACTTCATCAGGCCAACAAACTGTTATGTGCGATATGCGACTCCTAATGAAAGTTGGATTCTATTTTGTCTGTTTGGACGTTCGTGTAGTAATCACGAACAAAACTACCACGTGGATGTGTTTGAAATATCGCGTACAGATGGCCTCCGCGCGTGAAAATGACGAATGAAAATATTTTATGTATCCCTGGGTAAAATACTAGGTAAGTTCCAATGTTATACAAAGTGACGCTTTTAACCATGTGTATATTGAGGGCGTATGAGCCACGGTCCAGTGGACTGCCGCACCGTACCTGGCGCGGCCTCAGAGCCAAGGGCCGAAAGAGATCCGCGGCGGCGGCGGGCGGCGCGCGCGCGACGCCAGCGCCAGCGCGAGCCTAGCACACGCGCAGCGTCAGCACACCACAACACAACAGAACACAAACAAAACGAAACCTACCGACCGTGCCTTTCATTTCTTTTTTTCTTTCATTAATTCATTTATCGATCGATACGCTTATGTTCGACTGCTACCCTTATGAAAAGCGAAACTCGGCCGGGGATTTAGCACGATCGTTTTTATTCTTACTGTCGCAACAAAGGATAAGGTGAAAAAAATATTAAGAGAGACAAAATTATTTCACTTGCTACTGTTTTACTAGTTGTTTGTTTAGAGGAAGCAAATTGTTAGAAAAATAGGATAATAATATGTCAGTATACTGATCAGATAGATTCTGATATAACTGGTAGTGCTCTCGACATTTACTGAGCAAAATCACAACATTAATGTCCTCTAATATTACAAGACCAGCCGAAAAATCACTAAATTTACAATATAGCAATAATGTAATATTTTACAGTATGTTATCAATGAAATGTAAATTAATAGAATTTAACGGATTGAAGTATTCGATGTGGTGAATTTAGTAGTAATAGTAAAAAACGAAACAAATGAAACATCAAACAGAAAGTAGAAATGATGGGAGTTCTTTAGGAAGCGGTAAAGCGTCAGAAACGTGTTATTACGGATTATCCAGTCGTCCATGCCAAGTGCTCCGTGCTCTGTGTCGATTTTCGTGTTTCAATGCGAGATCTCTTTCGGCCCTGGTCACATTTTCCACTCAATTTATACTATCACACACCTAAAAGGATAATAATTACAAAACGAAAAACAGAATGAAAAACATTTCGAACAACACAGAAAGCCAAAGGTTCGGATAACGTTGAATTAATCATGCCAATAATGCTATACTACCGAAAAATAATAAAAAATTATAATATATCAATATCTATATATATGCATGTATATATATAAATAAAATGAGAGAAATGTACCAGAACCAATTTAAAGCTTTTGTGTATTAGAATAGACATTTTGATGGGCGCGATAGCATTTAATAAGTTATTCATCATTGTATATTGAATACTATAATATTAATAACAGTTTTCGTCTGAATAAAATGCTTTGAAAAGTTTGACTAAATTTGAAACAGCATAAAGGAACAATGCGTCCATCAAATCAGTTTGTGTACATGTTGATCGAAGGAAGAAAAATATCTTTTTAAATTTTATATGTACTTACATACCTCCCGCAATAAAGTTAATGTATACACCCGTTGCCGTATTGAAAACTATATAAATATATGTTACACGTCACGTCGAGAACAAGAACGAAATTAGAGTTAAATATCTACCATTCATTTAGTCATTTAACATTAAACATGGCGTCTTTTGTGCCCATTTATCAAATCATACTAATATTATTATCAGTTTATCAAAATTTTGATTTACACCAGCGATAAGCAATAATAATTTAATCCGAGACGATTATAAAAATTGATAAGAACGATATTCAGAATCGGATATCGTAAGATAATCGAATTGGGCATCGATTTTATTCGATTCATGCGAGTTGATTGTTTGAATCGAGTACTTTTTTTATAGGTTCGTCTCATTCTCGATATGTGTAAAGCCTTCATGACCAAACCAATTCGTTAATTATAAAACACCGTGCATTAATGCATATTGTGCACCAAATACTCTGTGTATTTCATATAATATTGTACAATCAGCGGGAGTATGTGGAAAATAAAAGGTATATTTACAGTATATATCTTTTCCTATCCAACAGCAGGTACTTATACATATATTGACATTGTTTTATACAACATACCTACATACAATATTATAATAATATATTATTTCCTTTTATATATTGTTATATTTTATAATCTAAGGCTGCTTTTTAACCATGCAAATTTTATAGGGCTCTCGAGACTATGAAAAAAAGTTAAAAAAGCCCTTCATGTCATGCAACTTACGCTGGTATCCTGGGCGAAGGAAAAAGAACATAATTGTCTATTACAAATCTTTAGTTCAAGTAAATTATTGTGAATAGAGTTGCATGACGTGATATTCAAAATTAATGAATATCTTATTTCATGTTATTCATTATTATTATTTCTTATATTGAATATATTATTTCACAAACTCACGTCTGCGTCAAACTGGGTCTCACGTAAATAAACGAGTTTTAAAATTATCCCAGACCGTTAACATATTGCGTATGCCCATTGCCCATGAAATTTCGGTTAAAATATAAAACAGAACACTGCTGAGATTATTGAAGTAAACCCATGCGCGATAGCAGAATGTTAGTTCGAGGCCAACCGCACACTGGATACAAATTTTAATCGTACGTACCCGTGCGTTATCGGACGCACATACTGAGAACGGACTTGCAATGCCCATGCCAGTATCGATTGTGATCACGAGTTTTTTCGCCGATCCGAACACTGCGGCGGACCGCATCACTTCGATCTTACAAACATTTGTATCCGTACACCAAATTAACAATAGTTTCTCTATACATATACAGTCGACTCTCGATAATTCGAAACTCGAGGGACTCTTAAAATATTACGAATTATCGAGTGTTTGAA
>DWDV01000038.1:0-24879 GCA_018245615.1 Mimoniades ocyalus | reverse complement strand
TGTTGTCGTTATTGAGAGTGGGTGTAATGCTATATAGAGTGTGCCATTGTATGGAAGACAAGCTAAACCAACCAAAGGCGAGTGATTTCGACGCTTTAGGGAGTTTGTCGTAAAATCGAGTGACGTTATATAGAGTTTACACTGTATTTATTCATTATAAAGTTTCGCCTCCATTTTTCGGATCACACAGTCGTGTGTGTAACTTATGTCAAAATATTGTATTAATAAAAAAAATATTCCTAGTATATTAAGTAGAATATTCTGTACGTAAAATATAATTTTATTTTTAATTATTATATATGTGTATATGTCATAATTTGTGTAATTTGGAAAATGTTATTATAAGATTATTATAAAATACATCTTCGTGAACTCTCTAAAGATGATCGCAGCCAAACACTAATATGTAACACACACATATGTATATCATATGTGAATGTAATTTGTGTACAAATACATATGTCTAGCAGTCAACTATCTCGCTCTGTCGTATACAAGTCTACCAATAACAACCACTTCACCTAATGATTGAATGTCGAAGTACAAATCGATATGTCATTTTCCAAGCGACGATGAGCTATGAGAGGGTTTGACGCTTAAATAATTCAGTGGTAGAGTTATACGGTACAAACCCTACGTATAGCCGTTTCTAATGTTCAATATTGATTTCTCAGCTAACTCAACTAAGTTCGCCTAGTAGACGAATTGAATAATTTACTAGTAGAGTTCTGTTCGACTGTACCCCATTTGCCCTATTCTTGCCTACCCCCAAAGGAACCTGGCGTGAAGATACGTATGTATATATGTAATGCTTTCCTAAATCCTATAACGACCATATGTTGCGTGTACCTATAATATATATAACCACAAACCGCACTGGACCAGCGTGGAATAAGCTCCAGGGTGCAGCATTTGTGAGGGATAGACCGGGGCCCGGCAAGGCGACGTAAAAATCAAAGGATGCAAGCCGTATTAATGAAGTTGTTATCATACTAATGAACTTATAACATCTATTTATCGATGTGTTAAACAATACAATTTGTTTGACAAATTGATAAAAGGCCGCCATAGAGATACTAAACTACAGGTGTAGATATAAAATAATACATGTATCGGTAGGAGATTGTTGATTAGTCATTAACTTAATGACATGCGTTTGATTTTTATCCGAAGTCGACAATCGGCAAATATTGTTTATATATTTGAAATATGGCAATTACAACACTAGTATTTTTTATTCAACGTATTTGTTAAACGCCCATCTTTCACAACCAATAGTAGAACAATAGTTACCAAGTAACTACATATGTATATCCAACCAAAAGTTAGACTGAAAGAGAATGTCAAAATGAATTAAATCCACTGATTACGTAAACCAATGAAGTGTAAAAGAAATAGGTAAAAATGAATTATACAAGAAGAAATGGAATAAATTGACTTTAATACTAGTATGATTTATATACGGCTATTAATATGAAATTTTAATACTAATGATTAATTTATGAGGCAAATGTATGTATGTAAGTGTATAAAGCTTATAATATACGAAATGATAATTACATTGAATTACGAATATGTAATAATGAAGTTATTCTTATTTTTATAAATCACTCTCGATAAGCCATCGATTCGAGATGGCTATGAATACGAAACGGATATTACGCAAAGCCTTTCCCGTCGGTGATAGTAACAAGCGTGAGATTAAGTCGTTTTCTTTTTTACGCTACTTACGTAACTGGAACGTCAGAAATATTTTTTTTGTAATTAACAACGGAGTTGAAATTTTAAAGCCAAAACGTTACCTACCGGTTCGGTATCGGTTGAACTAATGTGCTACAACACCTACTGGCGACATTCAAGAAAGTAGATAACCAAAACCGTTTCAATGAAAAAACATTTGGAAGTACCAACTTTCGAATTGATCAAAGTAATGGCATCTTTAAATCTAAAATATATTTAAACCAACATTTGAGATATTAGATAATTTGACTATATGTATAAAACTTGCATCGATTCTTTGTATTAGCTAAATTCTTTCATTAACACTTGTTTGCTGTTTGTCTAAAGACAAGATTAACATATTGTCCTGTACTAAAAGTATTACATTATAGTAATCTCAATCTTTGTCCTTATACAAGAACATTCGGTTATTAACAAACAGATATGTATTAATTTTTCATACAAAGTTGCCTTACAAAATATCTTAAAACAAAGAATATCTATCAACATTTATCGTGTGAATACGTTTATTCATTGCAAATTTCAAAAGAACGGACTAATTATTTACCAAAGACTTACTAACATCTGACGCATGAGTAGGTAGAAAATGTTTTATGGACGCTTTTAATTTTATTAATTCGACCACAAAATTAGTGAAATGGCTAAACTATTATTCGTTTCGCATTCCCCGCGGCACTGACCGCATTGGCGTTTCCATTTCAAGGCGCCGCGCTCATGTAAACATTGGCACATCTCACCGAACATTGTTTTTATTTACAAACCCGAGGGTGTGTCATAGGGAAGAGTCGATGTGCATCAATGTACATACGAACCCTTTTAAATCACATGAAGTTAACCGCTCGAGAGTTAATAGCTAGCTCTATTTACTCGTCTAGGTTTCCTAATCAGTGTTCTACTTATGTGCGACTAGAAATAAGTAGTTGGTACATGAATAAATAACTGCATGGTATGTT
This sequence comes from Mimoniades ocyalus, assembly GCA_018245615.1. Classification (NCBI taxonomy): domain Eukaryota; kingdom Metazoa; phylum Arthropoda; class Insecta; order Lepidoptera; family Hesperiidae; genus Mimoniades; species Mimoniades ocyalus. Next base: position 22,186 of record DWDV01000038.1, on the reverse strand, counting down.
CTGTTAGATAAGAGTCATGATTAGAATATTGCGATCATAAAATAGAAATTTAATTTCAATAGCTCACTCGAAATGTCGTATTTAATGTTTTTACTTTAATAACCAAAATAATGCCATGTCAGAGTCATACGTTCATTCTATCGCATATTATGGATAACATATAATACGGTTTATACTGTGAAATATTAGGTCACAGTTATAAAAGCCTTGAAAAAACAGATAAAAAAATTACCTGTATTTGTGGCGCTAATCTGGGCGCTCCGCACGAACATTGTTCCCCGCACCGGCATCCACTATCAAAGGCCCGTCCCGATGCTAGGTCGCCCAAATGTCTCCCCGAGGGCGTCGCTAGCCTCAAGGCCGAGGCATCCGACTGAGACCTATGATGACCTCTCCTCGCCGCCGGTCGAATTTCTTCAGCGAGAATGGAATCCCTTAACTTAGCAGCCTTCGATTTCTTCCCATCTCCGCCGAAGGCAGTTAATAGCCACGCGAGCCGCAACGAAAACTCCGCGCTTTGTTTACACCGATATACTAAGTACGGCCGCAGAACGTCTGCCACGTCTCCCATCTCTATGTACATGGTGGCCAACTGTGGCAAATAGAAATCTACATCTTCGAATGGGAAGGAAAACAACTTATTTGCAAGATATGTTTGCACACCGGGTTCTTTTGAGTTAAACAAATACGATATTGCCATACTCATGTCGAAAAATGTACTTTCAAAGAAGCGAAGAAGAAAGTCTTTATTCCTTGATGTTTCGCAGGCGGAGATGCATGTTTTCACTGGTGTTTCTATCACCGTATCGGGTGGGTCCGGTGGTTTTTCTGTATCCTCTGGGTTACCCGAATCAAGACTTTCTCTGGACCGTGCAGCCGCATGCAATTGAGGTCTCTCTTCGTCATTCCCATCGGGAGGAGTGTGGATTCCCGAATCATCGGAGCCCGCTGGAACTTCTGGTGGTAAGGCGAGCCGAGGTGCGGGCACTTCGCTAGGAATTCGAAGCGGCGCGCCCTCCGGGGAAGTCGGTGTCATATCCTCCGGTATCCGTTGAAGAACAGAGTCCAAGGACCTGTTCCTCTGATGGCCGCATCCCGCCGGCGGCCCATTTGCACCCGTCACATGTCTACGGACAAAGAATACACCATATAAGGAATATTTTTTATATTAACACATAACAAAGAGCCGAGCAAAGACCGAACACACGTCACTTTTAATTATATTGCAGGTGATACTGTTTTGCAAACGTACTTATAAAATGGATCCTCATAATGACGTATTCCAACAACAATAATCTTCCTAACCATTGGGACCTTTACGCGCGATTACACATGAACTCAACACAAACACCAGATTATAATTCAAAGCACATAATTCAATTAGCGTCCTCGCAAAAACATTATTGTTATGACACTAGAGCAAAGTTGAAACAATGCGAACAGCGACGAAATATACAGCGCGATCGACAGCGGGCATCGCGCGAACACGTCCGCACTCGTTGCGGTCGTACAGTCAACTGTTTTAGTACTTTACGCAACAGTACAGTCACGCTCACGACGCACTGCATACCAGTCAAATAAGAATCACCCCGATTACGCAGCCTAAAAGCACCAACCAACTAACAAAACGTACACAAGTCACTACTGTTTATAGATGATTTCCCTTCGCTTATTTTCGTGTCATATGAACTTGTGAAAATTATCTTTCAACGTGTACGTCTACGTATCTTGTACTTTCATGGGCTCACTTGAGCAAAGAGACGTACGAAGTTGCGAATTAACTTACTACTCAATTTGTTCAAAGACATTACCATGTGTATCACGTGCCACAACAAATATTTTGACAGTAACGACTCGAGCATGTCTTGTATGGAGATAGATTTCATGCCTCTGAACATTATAAAAGGATTAGACACGTTTCAAATTTGTATTCATTGAATGATTCTACGGGCTCTTCCTTATACAGGTGTGCATCGTATTATGATTTGCGATTAGAATAATAATATAAACAATATGAACAGTTATAGTTGATTTACGTGTCTTTTTTTTCTCATCAAGCACGCCCTCAAATGCGATGATTATACTACATTGATCATCGACCTTGTTTACGTCCGTCACTGGAGCAGACACCATGACATAAGATTTACGAAAGCATACAAAACACGTAGGAGAAAGCGAGCAATGACCCCGAATAAATTTAACACCACTTAAGTACGCTATCAATTTCAAAAGATTCATTGCGAGGAAGGAGCTACAGCCGCTGAGAGGCCGACGCATTCTTTGTGCAGTCGCGGCGGCCATTCAGTCAAGAAAGTATAGGAAGTGGAAATGAGTAACTAGCACTCGGTTCAATGTGCAAACATTCCATACAAAGCGCGAGTGTCGAACAAATTAACATCAGTTATTTTTGGAACGTTATCGGGAATGGGGCACATGCTGCGCCCCTTCTACACAGATGTGTCGATGACGAGCTAACTGTACTGCAGTATCGAAAGACAAGAGGCAGTAGTCAATTCTATAAGTGGTACAATCAACATTAAATAAATATCGTCGGCTTACAGAAGTTGAATTAATAATGTGTATTAATTATAAACGTGACCAAGCTGAATTAATTTATTTAAATATGGCAGGTAGTAAGAGGGAAAGAATATTTATATAACACACTTGTGTGGTTGTCGATGGTAACCAATGCTGACAATTTTTTTATTGTAATATTAAATAACTAAGACCTGATGAGTTGTGAAAAAAGACTTAGGTGCAATAAGCCTTGTTTTATGCTTTGGTATTATTTTTCCTATCAAGAAAGTGATAAAAAGTCAATAAAAGAACATTACGTGTACGATTAAAGTTTAGCTCGTGTAGGTAATAACGTCACCATAAACAATAAATAGGTCTGATATTAGCAGCGATAATGGGGCTTTACGTACCATACATGAATCAAACCCAAGTCAAGATCGTTTCATAGCCTCCACAATAATTGTTATACTATAGAGTTTAGCAATACTTACAGTCCACAAGCTTTTGTAACAACTTAATACATTGCATGTATAAAAATCATACAAGGGCTCGTGCAGACTACCCAACTGATAACTTAGCCAATTATAATTAAATGTATTTACACCTTTTACAATTATATTATACAGTCAAAATATTGATATAGATGAATCTTATACAAGTAAATTTCAGTAATTACAAGTTACGGATGCTCCACTCAAGCCAACACAATATTCAAAGCGACAATTTTTTTTAAACATTATATCAAATTGGAACGGGTATCAATAAAAGAATAAAACAAATATACAAAAAAAAAACAACAAACGATTATAATATAAATCGGCTATCAATAGAGGAAAAAAGATACATTCACAATAACTGAATCATGATAATTAGTGAATTTAAAACACATTGTCTGAAAGAAAACCAATTAGCGTTTTTGTTTGTAATAAAAATAAACTAAAAAAAGTCAAAGTGAGAAAAACAAAAGAGCTAAGAACGTTTTGGGAACCCCTGATTTATAAAGAAAGATCAAACAAACGTTTAAATAAGTATCGACCTTCGTTCAGTGAGAAGGAAAACTACTCAAATAGACCGTCGTGTCCTCAATGAAAACAACAATGTGTTGTTTTTATATAAAGAGCTGCTGAAGCCAATTGAGCACATTGAATAAATTGACACACCACTTAACCGTAACATTTCCTACATTGATTTCAATTACATCTTTCATTACTCCTCAATCTTACGTGCACGACCACGTCAATTGAAGCCAATACTCCACAACAAAAGTGCTCGTAATTCCATAAAGCCGAATCGGAAACTCATTGTTGGTTACATAGCAATGTCAAATTCATTATCTTTTCGTCGATCTTGTACAAGTTGTATAATGATCGTAACTACTGAAATAAATTCACAACTGTCAAACATTTTGCTTTCACCGTGATCAATATCTTTCACTCCTCTATGCAAACCGTAATACGATTCTGAGAGAAATAGCTTGCTTGGCATTTGTTTTTAATTCAACGCGCTTCTATTTGTCCAGCCAGCTCTTTGTACATTTGATCAAATAGACGTATGTATGTACTATTGTACAAATAGCAATCAAGAAACGTACGCAATTTCTTGATACCAACGACGTCAATAATGAAACAATTGTGGCTTGACTGTACATTGCTACGTTGTTCCGTCGGTGAAAGCCCCTAGAAACACATCGGTGCGAAGAAATACTACAGAAAAACACATCTCAGACGACTAGGTTACTTTGAAATGCTAAGCCGCGGTTACATGACCAGTTATAACAGATTACTTTACCAGTTATTCCAAATTAAAATAAACATGTAGGTACAGTACAGTGTAGTGTGAAGGGTAAGGGACGTTATTCTTTAATTCGTAACAGTTGTCGAAGTGAGAACTTTTGAAAGAACTAATGATACATGAATAAACGTTATACAACAGTGTATCGCAATATTTGTCACAAGTCTCAAAGGAAACTGTAATGCCGGTGGCCGCTTAGTACAAGCACTAGTTGCAACTCGTGCTTAACAAATTGTGGTGGCGAAAGTGAACGCCTCCGACGACCTTGTTGTTTTTACCGTGTACGGTCTTTGCGGGTGCACACTTTCCTATGTACGGAATTTCACCGTTACATCAAGAGATTTTTGTAATATTCTCGCTACTCACCAAATTGTGAACTAATCAATTTTCTATAAAGCACGCAACGCATTTATGTCACGGCCATAATACTTTCACGTTATACTCGAGAATTTACTAAATCGAATTTCCTGCCTACAGTTATGTAAAATATTTTTGAATTCCTTTGACAGGCGTAATCAAATATATTAATTTTGGCTCTTTATTTAGACTTATTGGTTTGTAAATTTTTGTTAAAATAAGACAGTAATGGTTTAAATTTCCACCTCCCGTCCCAGGAGGCTGGAATTCTAAGTCTAGCACGCATGTCTGACCTTACAAAATGATGTGCATTTTATGTACATACAATATTCTTTATAATGGTGAAGGAAAACCTCATAAGGATACACATACCTTGAGCACTCCATAATATTTTCTGAGGCGTGTGAAATATAACTACTATTTATACATTTGGTGAACGTGTCATACTATAGCGCTCTTCTTGTCATACAGAGAGGAAACTCACACAAGATGGAAACGATAAAAGAATTGATGATGATGGCGATGATAAATAAGTTGCATTTCTAAAGTTGTGTGCTTATATCTACTACTGTAAATTTTGCCGCCTTGAATAACTCGTATACCATAATTTTAGATTGGTAATTCTCTAGAAAATCGTAGAGAAACCCTTACATAAAGTTTATGTATATGTATTTCGCAAGTAAGTGACTTTAATAGACCCCGGTTTAACATGTTGCGAAAATGAACTTAAGACATCGGCCTAGTTTACGAAGTTATTTAGATAAGGCGAAACCAAATAAACTTGTAATTAATAATCACGTTTCTTATTAACTTACGTCATGTCCATGTAAACTATATTGTATTAATAACAAATGAACATAAGTAATTTTCAAATATTCGTTAATAATTTCAATTGTCGTTTAGTTATTTAGATAGAATAGAATTATAAACACACGAAAAACGTATTATAGGTCATGGCATAATATATATCGGCTTATATAATATAAACAACTCACAGACGACAAAGAGAAAATAATAATTAGGCATTTCGAACAAATATAAAATTATTACAAAAAACGTAGATAAATCTAAAAATACAAGAATTTCTGGAAACAGAACAAATACCATGTCGTACAAAACGAAACGATGTCATGAAAAATAGGCCCATTAAAAACGAGGGACGCCCCGGGAGTCCTCCTTTGACGTCGTAGTAAATGCTTTCGGAACAAGACAAGATCCCACAGGCACTTGCAGGACGCAATTATTGCCGAGTGTATACGAGGACGGTCGTTTGTATGTATATACATACATATTTATAATACTAAATTGTCTTACATACATATGTATAAATGAATTGTGGAAGAATGAATGAAACACATCTTAAAGACGAAATAAAAAGGCTAACAACAGTGGCTGTTGATAAGTTACATTAGTCAAAAGAGTTATAGACTTAATTATGTAGATAAGTGCACCTTGAAACATACTGAGAAATGACGATCGATATATATGTAAGTATAGATCACAACTTATAGCTCGTGAAAGATGTAAGTTTACAACAATACACCAAAAGGTCGTGAAAATTATAGGAAGTAATTATTGCTTGGGAGACATAAAGCCTTAAGTTATTTCGCTTCCGTGGTGCCAAGCTCGCAAGTTCCTGTTAACGTGTTTTGCATCAGAAAGAGGCGCGTTCAGGGTAGCGTGAATCAGCGAACTTCAACCGAGATCTTAATCGATCTGTTTTATACTAATTTGTAGTTAATTTTGTACCCAATCACGTAAATATTCAGAAACGTGTGCGTATAATATGAGTGCGTATCAACGTTTAATATCTTAATGGTTCAACCGAACTTGAATGTGTATTGATTTATCTACTAGAATCACGCAGTGTCAAGGTATGGAATTAAAAAAAAACATTTAGGTTCGCGTTGCATTGAGGACTTTGTACACAAAACACAGTGCTTACCATAGGACCATTGGGCAATGGTTAGAAACGAAAGGTTGATTTGATCCATTAGTTTCCAAATAAGATATCTCGTAACACTTAACACGCGTTTAATATGCGACGAGAGCACCCTTTACTAATTATGAAAAGTATTGGCCAATGTGCGTATTCTCAGAAGCTTCTGGACCGTAACGTATTGTGTAACATTTCAAGGCAGTAAGTAGTAGTACGATACGTTCTATACATTTTAAAATCCATTTTAGGTAGGTACCAGTCGAGCAAAGCGCACGTGAATTCGTGACTTACGATTCGGACCTACATATTTAAGAAACGTGTGGATAATATTTTTTTATGTGAACGTAACTAGAAACACTTTTATTTCGCACTGCAACATAGTTTTGAATACGATTATAGGTCTAACAACCTTAGTAACCAGCAGTTTAATGTACCGACCTTGAATTAAATGACTTTTTTTATCTTATTACGTTTTTATTGTCGTACGTGTCATGAATATACTCTGAATATACATAAATAGCTGATCTCAGGACGGATAATATAGAATGATCAGTGACATGTTCGGTCGTAAACCTAACCCCGGACCATCTATAACAGCTGTTGTATTGTAAATGACTAAACGGTACAACAGTACAACAAGAACAGAACAACACAAACCTTCAGTTATTATTACAGCGCCAATTCGTTTTAATGACATGTTGCCAATGGACCGTAAAAGGTTCTTAAATTTTATGTTTTAAATAATCAATACATACATAAGTTAAATCTTTATTCAATATACAATGTACGTTTATCATTCACTAAACTGAGCCTAAAAAAACTATGAGAAATATTTACACCGAGTGATAAACGTACAACGTACATTTCATGTACAAAGACATGCCAATTTGGGGGCATTAAGATGTCGGCTTGATGCCGGAATGAATTTCTCGCATACCGTCGACGAGAAGAGGAAACACGATGAACATTTTTGAGGTGCTTCGGAGCGTGAAACATAATTTTTCAGAAATGTACATTAACAATAACATCGTACCATACAACATGAGCACGCACTCAGACAAATCGTTTTTATGGAATGTAATTTTTATACGAACATTATAATAGTGGAACATCTTAAACTATATTCGAAGGTTGCAACGCAAGGCATTCATGATAGGCATTTATGATAGGTTTGTGATATGAGCAGAACACAGTAATCTAAGGACTTTTATTTCAGACCTGAGGAATGTGTGTCGTTGGGCTTCCTGAGCAGGCTTGAATACGCAATAACTTGCCTATTTATATATTCTGTTCCAAGCCACTCCCATTATAGGGTGGAATCCATACCCAGTAGTGGGCTAGTAACAAGCGGTATCAATGTTTCTTACTTAAATGTTTTTAGGTCACAACCCAAAAAAATCAAGTGCGAGTGCGTGTTAATGTTACGTACATATATACCATGTAGGTACATGGCCTGTGAGATTTTGTGGTTTTATTAGACAATGTCTATATTACATACATTAGGCGGCACTTAATTCATGTTACTCTATATTAAAACTTAGTACGATTAGCGTAAGAACGCTTTTCGTGCGCGACTTTTGCTTTATTAAAATGTTAGCATCGCCAGGCGTGCCCTTAAATTCCGTTATGTATGTATCAGGAGGCATTGTTTATTTGCTTAATGGAAACCAAACTGTGTTAATGTGACTCAAATTAAAATTGATGCACGATACGGTGTATGCGAATATGAAGCCGTATTATAATGTTGCCCGAGCTCAAACATACTTGATTGAAGGCATAAAGAGTGCCGAGTTTTTTTCTTCTGCTCATTTCGCTCGGCCTGCCGCACTATATAACCGATGAAAGCAATAACCAACATGATCTTGACGTTCATGACGTATGTATTGTACTTTACGTTTAAATAAAAGTTGAAATTTAAACTTGGAACTAAATACAACTATAATAATACGCGTACATACACTGAACCAAACCTTCCCAGGAAGACACCACCATTATTTACATTTAAATAAATGGTTACGCATTCATAATCCCTTAATATGATTCTATATAAAATAACTTAAGAGGAAGAACGCAGAGCTAGGAAATAAGTAATTTTTGTATTAAAAACATCAATTTGTGATCTCGTTACATTCTGCAAATAAGCTGGACTAGCCGATTGCTTAATATAAATCTTTACTCCCAGAACATTCATTGGAATTCCGATGGGACTAGTCCCTTTAATTTAATACGTTTAATACGATTAAGTTACAATAGAGTCAACATGCGGGCAGTTAATCCAATAAAAGCTCATGTCTACCTATAGTACTATAACATAGCTACTCTGGCCTGCCTAAGGCTTCGGCGACACTGGTATTACACAATTTATCTATGTACATCATTTTGCAACCCGTTTCATCAGTGTTATTGTGCTCTAGAACATTCCACACGGATTCTTGAGCTCTGATACCACGTTCTAAACAAATGATAAAATCTTAATGTTCTATTAACTTGCTGAAATCACAGTCTGGACCACGGCAAATTTAATATAAACTTATACTTGCTAGTGGGTAAGGACACATATTTTACAGTAATTATAATATTGTATGTATACGTTACGTATACATACAATATTAAAATAAGCATTAACCGGTCAATATAATTTTATTCTACAAATTACAGAGTTGCAATTTCTGGTTTCAATTACGTTCAATTACAAGTTGCGAAAAATCTATTTCCTTAGCATCGCTGAAGAGGTAGGCAATGAAGTGTAGTATACTCCCACGTTTCACCAGTTAGGTTTACGTCTCTCTATGGAATAGGTGGTGAACCTATTGCCATAAACTAGGCACATTTCCAGACTCCGAGCCTCTACATTTAATACATAGTAACTTATTACATTATAAACATTTAATACTAACTTGTTACATTAAATATAATCATTTATTAATATTTCGTGTGTGAACAGCCTTATATAAATGGCTCCATTAAAAATTGCGTTAATTGAGCCATGAGGTGGTGTAGAATGAACTTGGCCTGATTTTAGCGTTTAGCTGCAGTATTTTAGCGGTTGAATATAATCCGCAGCGGAGCAGGGAGGGAACATTTCTTTTCATTTCGTCGCAACAACTACACAAGAAGTTAAGCGTAGGATAAGAAAAACAAATACGTCAGTTTTTCACGAAAACTCGAATAAATCCCTACTACATCTTACCGAACTGCGAACTAAAATATAAATTCACAATGAAAGGATAATAATGTAATACAGAAGCGGACAACACAGCCAACATCATTTCGAGATTCGGTATGGTTTTTAAAACTGATTCATTAATGATAAATTATCCAAAATCTTTTACAATGAATTGTATTATATCGGAATTCCAAAGTAATATACCTATCGCAGTTTAATTTCCCCCTACGTCAATAATTCAATATCCTCAAGTGTCAAAACCCCTCGTGTATGATGAATAGAAACATATTACATTCCTTGAATCTACTCTTGGGACATCTTGACCCGGATTCAATTTATGACAACAACTAGGTATATCCAATATCTTGCTTGAGCGTCAAAGTTGGAGGAAGGTGCAAATAGGAATCGCCAGGAATCATTTTTGTATCATGTACCGTAAGGCATATTCAAAGTAAACTTTTAAAATAATCTTTGTATATAACAACAGTTTATTGCAGATATTCATATAATACTAGGTTAAGGTTGCTACCGTTGATAATACTGAACACTGTTAATCGATTGTAAATAATACATACATACATACCTATAGATCGAAACGTTGAAATAAAATTTAACTACTGAGAGAGAAAAATGGTGACGAGTTTAAAATAGGAACGATTACGTCAAAATAACATAAAAAACACCATGTTAAATAGAATGATTCATTTGAAGAACTAATGACGAGACGATTGGCGACCTCCGCGTTCGGCGATCGCTAAAACAAGTTGCGTCGATGTGATATTTCAAACGGCGCCCGCCCACTCTGATTTCTCACTAACGCTGCTGTTTAATTATTAATGAGATCAGAGTGAGGTGGTTTGAGGGCGCACAAGTCATGCGCCAGTTGCGGTACGAGAACTAAATGCTATGAAGGCGCCTATTTTTAAGAATATGATGGAAGAGTTTTTTTGCTCAGGATTATGGAGGCGCGAAGATACATGATGGATCCAATACGCTTTGTTCAGTAAAACAAAAACACATATAAAATATCCGTAACATGGATTAAATAGTATAAAAGGCGAATCGTTAACGTTTTACCGTTGGAGCAATATCGAAATAATTCAAGTCACAGAATTAATTAAACTGGAAACCTACCTACCAAACCTAGTTCTTTGTGACCATTCTTAATGAAACAATTATTTACAATAATAATTATTAACAATTAATGTTAATCCTACATTTAAAGTAATAACGAAACATTGAAATAAGAGAAAGTTATCAGTTTCAATGTATTTATAATAAGATAGTGATTAGTAACATATTTCAATGCCTCGAAATTAGTGAAATTTTGTAAAAAAAATTGTTAATTTATTTATCAACACATTCATGCGAGTACATGTTTGTTTAATTTATGTAAGCGCTCAATATATTAAAGTGAACAAGAAATAGTTGAAGTAAACATATTTGAATTAACGTCCGTGTCCAGGAGGGCAACAACAAAGAAAAATGTTAAACCGCAGTACGGTAAAAGAACTTTTACTGAAATTAATCGTGTACATCGGGGTTGTTGACTTAACACAGACCAATACCTTTTATAGCCCTATTTAGCTATGTTATTCAACTCCGATCTATAAGAAAATAATCACCTGTACTAAACAGTTAACATTTAAATTACAAACTTAATATTATTTCGATTTAAAGCAGATAAAAGGAGAAAAAGAGTTGAATACACTCACAATAAGGTTCATAATAATTATGCTTTTTTTTTTATTCATAAAAACATTGGACAGTAACGACGGGACTAGACCAATTCGCGTTAAACACACACCGATAACATCCGCATACGTACGTCTGTCGTCGTATTCATTTCAATCAGGAAAATGGCTCATATTTGATTACCGTATCCCTGTACCCACAATACATGCCTACATTGTGATCCACGTTAAACAAATTAATTAAATAATATTTGATTGCGCACGATGACGTGATTGTTTTAATAATTAACTTCAACAAATACGATTGCTCAAACGATAAAAACGACATTTGGCAAAAATCATTGAAACAAAAGAAACGTTCTGATACTGGTGTTTGTATTTTAACACGAAAGATACTGAACTAACAATAAGTAATAGAAAGCGTGAGTCAGTTATGACGAAGCACGTGAACTTTTGTACCAATGACCGGATAGTGCGATGAAAAGTAGACGATGACTTGACTTGGCACGTTATACAATTATTCTAATAATCCAATAAACGAAATTAACTTGAACCGAAACGTTTTTTTTTATGTCGAAATAAAGAAAAACAATGACCTTACATAAATATCTTCACGCCAGGTCCCTCGCGGGGTAGGCAGAGAGCACAAAGTGCCAAATATCTCTATTCTTACACACTTGTCGTGCTTCGTCCACATTCATCACTCTCTTCATACATGCACGCCGGTTTCGGGGACTTCTGACGTCCCCATCACATAAAACCTTATTTATTTGGTCTAGGTAGGTGAGTCTTGGTCTCCCTCGGCATCTGCGTCCATCGACATTCGCATTGTATATTATTAAAGTTAATTATATTAAAGTTAACATAATTTCGGTAAACGGTTTTATTCCAAACGTTTATAATTTTATTCGCACTCAGGTGTATAAAATTATATTTCACAGGAACCTTTCAAGAAGAAATTCACGTTCCATTGCGCAGACAGCACGTAAACTCGACGTTCTGACGGCATGAGACTTTTCAACTGCAAATCTCGCTACACTGCTGATTTTACAGCAGCTCTGAAATATAAATGTTCAACATATGAATTACCTTATTTACTACTTTAAAATCCGCACATATTTTTCAATATCAAATTCCATAGTCCTGTATCGTTAATATACATTTTGAAATGTTGGAGCTTGTTGAGTTACAATTCAGTAAAATGCTGATGAATGATACCAGCATAATTAAATATCGGTATAAGTGAACAATTAGCGAAAAACATTGTACGACAAATACCCACTGTATCTCTCAAAATGGACCTTTTTACATTATAGGAAAAATAAAAACCTTAAGTACGAGTAGGTATATCGATAGACAAAGAAGAATTGTACTAATTATGTATCACGATATTTTAAGTGATTTCCTAGTTTAGGATAATATAAAATGGAAGGTTCGTTTCGATGGTACGACTGTTTTTCCAATTCAATAAATTTTGATATTTGTAGTATCGTGAAACACTCTAGATGTTTATTGGATTAGAACAGAGCAGTGGAGTGGTAGAAGAAAATAGCTTTGCCGTAGATTTACTTTATAGAATGCGGGTGAAAAATTTCGATAGGTTTTGTAACGTTTTGGTAGAGTGAGTATTTTAAAAATTGTTTTCTGAGAGATATAGGTATTTTATAATTATGAGGACCTATATTAAAATAATGTTTATAAATTTTTAGAATATGTGCACATGTTAATTGATTATTAAACTGGCAACTTTATAGTTAAATACGTGCCTATAATAGTAATAACGTAACATCACGTCTGTATACCTCGAAGAGGTAGGCAGATGAGTGTAGGTAATTCCCGCGTTTCACCAGTTACGTTTACGTTCTACTATAAATTGGAGGTGAGCCTATTGCCATACACCGGCCACAAATCCAGACGTCGAGCCACTATTAGAAATTTCGAGATAGGAAAATCCAATAACAAATTCGATGGGAGCGGATGGTAAACAGCCTTGGACACATCTATGTATATGTAGTCGGGCTAGTGGCAAAGACCGCGGATGGATCAGAAATTAGGCAACCTATTCTGAAATATATACATACGTAAGTTAAGCTGACACATAATTTAACTATGTAAATATTCATTAAACATCTTATAGTAACATACTAAATCCATTAATATACTAAATCCATTATTAATTAAAAATCTAATGTTACTAAAGCACTCATTCGAAAATATTAATAAAACAATTATTCGAAATTATTGACAAAACATTTATTGGAAAACATTTATAGAGCGAAAGAGACGCTACCGCGACGTAGAGTCGGCACCCTTACCTGTATTTCGCCCTCGTTCCTTACCAAATCCATTCCAGAAGTCTACTGTTAAACAAGGGTATTTCGAATATTTGCGACACATGATTTACAGTTTTAATCTGCGTATACAATCCCATCTGGTTTGTTTCTGATAGCAGCGACCTCCTGGATCTATATGGGTTTACGTACACGACGTTAGGGTCGTGATAAAAGTTTAAATGTTTTTTATAATGCAAGCAATGTATTCTTTTTATTCATCTGGTATTGAGTATAGCTCAGGAATACTTCGACCACTAATACTTAACCCCTTTTATAAAAATTAAAACTGTTATAAGAATATATACGCAGATATTGATACCTATGAGATTTATTATGCAAATAAAAGTAAATAAGAATAAAATGCAGTGATAGCCTAGTGATTTAAAATTCGACCTCCCACTCCGGGGCCCGGGTTGAAATCTTAGCGTGCATCTCTTTACAAAATGTGCGTTTTAAGATTAAATATTACTTGCTGTAACGGTGAAGGAAAACACCGTGAGGAAATTTGCACACATTAGAGATTTAAAAAAAAAGTGTTCTAGAGACAGACTTCACACGCCTTAGAAGGCGTGTGAAGTCTGTCAACCCGCACTTGGCCAGCGTGGCAGACTATGACCTTAACCCTCTCATTCTGAGAGGAGACCCATGTTCCAGCAGTGATAAAAATAAAAAGGGTTAGAAAAAAAGGATTTCAATATGTTGAGTGTCGGAATATATCTGTTGACTATTTTAATTACTAAATCCTCAATTCCATTATTCATATCAAGCTCTCTTGATGTTTCTCATAGGTTCAGACGACCGTGTTTGGATATGTATTTAAGATATTATTATTATATTATTATATAGAATTTCCAATGATAAAATCTGTAAAGTTTGTGGCGAACACAAAATAAACTACAAACTTCTTATTGAAGTTGTTGCAGGGTTGCAACTTGTTTCTAAGGGAAACTAAATACACGTTTCCACAAACTTGTAACTCGCCTACGGTAGCTGGTTTGTACAGAGCTTGCGAAGAGCTATTTCACGAAATTTAATTTTCTTAACTCTACAATTGTAATTTATTTTCCAGTAATTTTTGTAATTATATATTTGGTAAACATGTTAACAATTACATTAGCATATAATAATGCCTATACCGCTAACAACTAGACGGAACATTTTTAGTTACAATTTTTAGTATGGAAACATGTTTGGAATTAAATAATAGGAACCTTCGAAAGACACTTTTATGTATTTAATGTATTATAATATGGCAAATGCAAATAGTAATAGTTGTATGCATTTACCATCATCCAACGTCTAACAGGATTCCCACCGCTACGTCCAAGATGTAATAGCTACAACTATAATGTAAACTGGAAGTTTAATGCAAGACGAAACAAGCTACAAACTCAATTCCAAGTGTTGCAACTTGTTACCGAAGTGATTACGCACAGTCGCAACGTTGCAGCTCTGGAACGTAATGACATATGTAGTTTACGGCGAATAGATTAATTAAATCCTACAAAAAACAGTGTCACTGTATAACTTTCCGTTAAGTATGCGTTAAACAATCTCTACAATAAAATTTTCTTCTTTTTACAAAAACAAATGAAATCAAATCAGCAGAATCAAGTACGTGCCACATTTTAGAGTCGAAAAAAATTCGTTAAAAAAAATTAATCGAAAAATGGCATACTTGCTGGGCATTATTCGACCTCATGTATGCATCGAGGTAGTATGCATATGAGGTAGAGTATAGAAAAAAATAAACACCTTGATTGCATTAATTGCACCGATTTAGTTGAAGTTGGGATCCATTTTGGAATCCAATACATGGTGGGTAGTGCTCTAAAAATGTTACTTCAAATATACTCGTGTTCTAAAGTGTTTAAAATATATTTCCGTGTGTGTTTTTACATAATTTATGCATCAGTAAAGTTATCTGCCTACCAGCTAATTATCCTGTTATAATTTTCTACGCAACTTCACACCGATTACCATGTCATTGATACTTAGTAAGTCACATAACCTCCAAGTCATGGGCTTTCTGAAGGGGTCTGTGACTGCCATGCAGGAGATGTTTAATTCTAAAATGAATGATTTCTAACAAGAATTGCGGAAAAATAGCCCCTCCACATTATCGTCGGCTTCTCTGCCTGCCGAATTTTGTGCCTTCCGGACTTCGTCTTGTCTGCTCTTGAGACCCTTCAAAAACAAATGGAGTTTTTGGGAAGACAGATGGACCGCCAGGAGATCCGAGGCCGACGCAAGATGTTATTATTACATGGCATCCCCGAAGAGAAATCCGAAGATACAAGAGTTGTGGCTTTCATCTTCATCTCTGAGAAGTTAAACATGCCTAAGTTTTCCACTGAGTCTATTAGTCGCTCGCGTCGCTTGGGTCGCATCTCAGATAGGAAACCGAGGCCAATCGTAGTCAAGTTTCGCGAGACAACGGTGCGCGACAGTTTGGTTTTCTAAGACAAAACTAAAGGGTACGGGAATCCTAACAGCTGCAATATGGTGTGTAGAGATGCACAACGACGCCACATCAAGACAACATGCAACATGAAGACCCGTTTAGGGTCTGCAAATCTCTTATAAAATTAGGAGTTGAGAAACAGCAAAACATACTTTCGAATAATGTAGACTTAAACTGTCTTAATCGTCACTTCTCTTCATCATCATGCATACATGACACTGAAAAAGTTAAAATATTACATCTCCTTTCACGTAATTCTAACCCTACTATTCCTGTATTTAACTTTAGTCAATTCACAGATCATGATGTTAAGAAGAGTATAGTGTCCAAATCATCTGATTCGTGTAAAATGTTCGTTCCTTTGCTTGATATCCTGACACCTATAATAAAATCTATCCTTAATGTCCCCATCTCTACCAAACCCTTTCCTAGTGCTTGGAAAGATGCGCAAATTATTCCTCTACCTAAGAATTCCAAGCCTTCCTCACCTAAAGATTTGCGTCCTATATCCACACTTCCGTTTCTATCCAAAGTCTTAGAACGGCTTGTTTATGAACAGCTGAATTCCTATCTCTCCTAAAACGGCCTCTTAAAACCTTATCAAACCGGTTTCCGTCCTGGCCATAATACGAGGCCATAATAATTTATTTTTATGGTGTAAGATTATGGGGTGCTTATTATCATCGCTTATATCGGCGTTGCGGAGCCGTCCGCCTACCCTGAGGACATTCTCATCATCCAGGTAAGGATTCAAAGATTTTAGTAAACTAGTTTTCTTTTCTTGCTTCTTAGATTTAATTAAATTTATTTCTTCCTCAAAACATTCTTTCTGTGATTTTTTTATGCATATCTTTAATGCCTTATCTAATTCTTCAGTTGTAATTGCTTTCTGTCTTGCATCTCTGATATTTTCTAATCTTTTGTAGTTTAAAAACCTGATACAGTATACTATAGTTCTTTGTAATTCTAGTAAACTTGTATAATCTTCATAAATTAATATTTTTTTATTTTCAGGTCAATTCCATTTCAATATTTAGGTGTGACTGTATCTTCCTTTTTTCTAAATCTGTATTATATTTATAAAATTCTTTTATATTTATTTCTTTCATCGACAGCCATTTAGGTCCCTTCCACTATAATTCATTTTTCTTAAGATCCATCAATAACATTCCTCTAGAACCTATATCGGCTGGATTATTATGGGATTGTACATGGTGCCACTGACTTCTACTTATGCTGCTGAGAATTTCGACCGTGCGATTAGCAACAAATGGTTTCCATTTGCTGGGTTCTCCGGATAACCAAGCAAGGACTATTGTTGAGTCAGTCCATGCGTGCATTTTCGTTACAGGTACTCTTAGAGCACTGCTGACCTGCTTCATCAACTGGGAAAGAAGAACAGCCCCACACAATTGCATTCGTGGCAGAGAGACTATTTTTAAGGGTGCCACTCTGGTCTTAGCAGCGACTAACGTTGTACGTGGAGTACCATCAGGATGTTCAAATCGACAATACACAACTGCAGCATACGCTTCACAGAAACCGTGGATTTGTATAGCATCTTTCTCTGACGATATTGTACCTAGCCATCGGTTTATCTTAATACTGTTGACATTTGACAGATCAGTGCGAATGTTTAACCACTCTTCTCTTAAAGGTGAGCTTATTTCATCGTCCCGTGATAATTTTTCAAGCCATAGTCGTTGAATTAATATCTTCGCAAGAATGAGGCACGGGGCTCTCCAGCCCAACGGATCAAATAATTTTTGTATTGCAGATAAGATCGTACGCTTGGTGATACTGCTGGATTGCAAGGAAGTCAAAAGTAAGCTATACTCGATTTAATCATTTTCTAGATCCCACAAAACACCCAACGTCTTCACTTTTCCGTCTACATTTAAATCTATGTGAGTGTTTGCTGAGCGTTCGTTAGGTTCAATAGATTTCATAAAATCGGGATTGTTGAAAGTCCAATTTTTAAGCTGGAAGCCTCCTGAACTTTTCAGGTCTTGATAATTTTTTCAAGTCTTTACATATTTTGATGGCTTCGCTTGGCAGGTCGCAGCCGGACATCAGGTCATCAACGTAAAAGTCTTCTTTGAGAACTTTGGCTGCTTCTGGGTACTTGTAACCTTCATCATGGCGAGTTGCAAGAGTGTTCGTACGGCGAGATAAGGCGCTGGCGCAGTACCAAACGTAACCGTCAGTAATCTGTACTCCTTCACTTCTTCAGATGGGTCACTACGCCATAGGATTCTCTGGTAATCACAATCGTTTTTATCCATCCATATCATTCTGTACATTTTCTGTATGTCAGCTATAAAACATACAGCATGCATCCGCCATCTCATCACAAGCCATCGGAGGTCTTCTTGAAGTTGCGGTCCCACTAGCAGCTCATTATTTAAAGAAATACCACACGGTGCCTTGCAGGAGGCGTCGAAAACAACGCGTGTCTTTGTTGTTTCCTTGTCTTCGCGACATACAGCATGGTGAGGTAAGTATATTTTTCCACTATTTACTTCTTCTCTAGGTGTTTCTTCCATGTGTTTTAGTGTTATGTATTCTTCTATAACCTTTGTGTATTCTTCTTTCAGGTGTGACTCGTGTCTAAATCTTCTTTTCAGTTGTTTGAGTCGGTTCATTGCTATGGTTTTAGAGTCACCCTCAACTGATTTATGTATGTCGTTTTTGAATGGTAATTTTACAACATATCGTCCCGTACTGTCGCGTGTACGTGTTCTTTCATAATGTTCTTCGCATTGCTGTTCTTCTTTAGATAATATTCTACTCGTATTCGGGTCAATTTCCCAAATTCTTCTTAAAAGGTCGTGCATATTTATATCTTCATGTCTGTTTCTACTTGCTGGTGCATTACAAGAGCTGTATTTTCCTGTTTATCTAACTTCATATCAATTTCTCCGAATATAATCCACCCGAGGCTGGTATTTTGAGCACATGGAGTACCTGGAGGACTCTTGATTAAGCCTTCTTGTAATATGGTTGCATATTCCTTTACTCCCAGCAAGAGATCTATTATTCCAGATGTGCAATAGTCTGGGTCTACCAAGTTCAGACCTGATAGGTGTGGGCCATATGTTATGCGAAATTCTTCTTTCAGATATAGGTATATAGCTAGTCAGCGATCTAGACATGATATATGCCTGCACAAGCAGGTTGAATTCTGACTCCCAACGTGGCTTCACTTGAATATTTACTACTTGTTTTACAGCCACCTTCATAGACTCCATTCCGGTAACAATCTTTGTAGTAGAATACCTTCTTAGATTTAGTATTTGAGCCGCCTTTTCGCTTAGAAAACACGCCTGAGACCCCTTGTCCACCAGCGCCTTGAGAATCGTGGCGTGACCTTCTTCACTTCGGACGATCACAAGTGCGGTTGCAAGTAACGCAAGGCGGTGCTCGTTGTGATGGTGAGACGCTAACATTGTACTGACCTTCACTCCGTCTACATCTGTGGACGTTGACGGTGTATTTATCCTTCTTGGAAGATGTAGTAGCGAATGATGGCGTCTGTTGCACACACGACACGATTGTGGTACTCGACATTTATTTGAATTATGCCCTGGTGTCAAGCAATTGAAGCATATTTTGCCGTTCTTTACATAAATTCCTCGTTGAGATGGTTCCATTTTAATAAATTCACTGCAGTGACTTAGTGTATGATCTTCTTTACATTTAACGCAACTTTTATTTGTAGTCGTAGTAACATGAAATGAACGTTCTTTATTACTTCGGTCCCGAATAGTACTCGTGCCCGTAGATGTAGATGAAATCATTTCTAATGTCCGGAACCTTGCTTCTAAAAATCGTTTTAGATTATCATACGTGGGTAATTCGTTCGAACTACTTGTGTAGGCATACTGTTCCCAATCCCTGTGAGACTCCGGGTCCAATTTCTGCACTACTAGAAATATTATAAATAGATCCCAAGAATCCGTAGAAATTTTCAAATTATTTAAACTGTGTAAACATTCGGAAGTTGTATCTAAAAGTTGCTTTAATTGTTGTGCGGATTGAACATTGCATCTTCTTTGCGTAAATAATCTTCGTAATAGTGCGTTCACAATAAGGCGGTGATTACCATAGCGGTGCGATAGCGTGTTCCAGGCTTGAGCGTAATTTGATTCCGTAACTTGAATATGCTTCAATAAGGATGCGGCTTTCACCGGCGACCGTAGTTTTTAAATAATGTAATTTTTGCACTTGAGTGAGCGATGTGTTTTGATGAACCAGCGATTGGAACATGTCTTGATATGTAGGCCATTCTTCGTAATTTTCCGTAAATATTGGAAGTTGAATAGTTGGTAGTCTGATCTGAGAGTGACCCGTAGCTTCAAATGATGTATTGGAACTTCTCGCTTCAATTGATTCTTGGGCCTGAATATTATTTGCCAACATGTCTTTTAAATCTGCAATAAGGCATAAGTACAGATCTTCACTTATTTGATATTCCTCATTTACGAAGTAAGGTATTATTGCCTTTTGTTCTTTCGGTGTACTCTTTAGTAAGGTTTCATGCGCCGACCTAAACGTTTTCCAATAGTTCTCAATAGTTTTTATTCTTGCTTCTATGTATCCTTTAGTAAATCGCTCCTTCGGGCACTTTTTTAAATTAATTTACTTTTTCCGTAATAAAACCGCTACCTCTTCTATAACGCAAGTCGCTTCTGTAGTCATAGTCTTAGTAAACAAGTCTTATCTCTTCGAAGACGGGTTCTATTGTTCTCGTGGATCGACCTTTTTTCTTTACCTGCGATGCAACCCAAACGATTCCGGCTCGAAGGACCATATGTTCTTGTACTTAAAGAGTCACTTTTGCGGAGCAGGTTTTATTGAAAGACGGCGTGTTCACTTAGCGAAATTTTAATTGCGACTGACTTTTTAAATAGTAATACAACTCATTATATGCACACACGATTTGACTAAACAAGTACTGTGGATTTTGATATCCTGTTATCTAATATATATCTCGCTCTCTTAATATCATCATCATCATCATCGCTCTCTTAATATATATCTCCGAGTGTGATTGAATGGTTTCACAGTTACTTGCTTGGGCGCCGACAGTGAGTTAGATTTGAAGACACCTTTTCAAATTGGTGCGTGACTACTGCGGGTGTACCGCAAGTTGGTGCGTGACTACTGCGGGTGTACCGCAAGTTGGTGCGTGACTACTGCGGGTGTACCGCAAGTTGGTGTGTTGTCTCCCCTTCTTTTTGCTATCTTTATAAATACCATGGGTCCTCAAATTTCTTCTCTTTACCACCTATATGCTGATGATCTTCAGATTTACACCCAGTCATCTCTGGCGAACCAGATAGAGCGATCCACCTTATAGAGAGCAGCCCCCCCGACTGTGTACAAATACGGTTATTTAGTCGGTTATGCGAGAGTCGGTACTCTCGCATACAGTGGCGGTAACTTAGGGATTCAAACCACGCGCAGCTTGACCAACAACGTTTATTGCTATTACAAATTATAACTCCCATCAGGCAGTATTACTATTATCCACGTATTCAACGAGCTCTCTTGGCTATCATGAGTGTACTCAACGTTTACGTCCTTAAACATTAAAAATATTTTTAAGACCATTCTCGACGTGTCTATATTATTAAGAACATTAAACACCTGAACTTTGTGCCCAAGCTATTAACTTTAGAGATCTAAAACGATTACCGTGGACGATCCCTTTTCATTTTGACGGAATGGCAACACGAGGACTTGTTTCAACACTCTTAAACAGCGTCCAAGTCGGTCCCAGCGCTGACCCTCTCATAGGTCAATTAAATCATAATTATAATATATGTGATAATGTAATGTAAGAATTAATTTAATTAATGTAATACTTATACCTATAAAATGTAAAATTGCATGCCCGATATGGGTGAAACTGTTGAATAC